>CAUYLG010002631.1:0-35817 GCA_963573385.1 Cacajao melanocephalus
ACAAAATAGACTTTAACAGTAACAAAGACTAAAAGAAACAAAGAAGGATATTACATAATGGTAAAAGAATCAATGCAACAACAGGAGTTAATGATCATAAATATACATGCACCCAATATAGGAGCACCCAGATGCATAAGATAAGTTCTAAATGACTTATAAAGAGATTTGGACTCCCGCACAGATGTGAGGGAGATCTTGACACCACATTGTTAATATTCGATGGATCAACGAGATAGAAAATTAATAGGGACATTTATGATTTGAATTTAGACTTGGAATAAGTAAACTTAGTGAGTATCTATAGAATTCTTCATCGCAGATCTCCAGAACACACATTTTTCTCGGTATCATATTACACCTATTCTGAGAGTGACTATATAATTGAAAGTAAATCACTCTTCAGCATTTGCATAGCATTTTATAGACTTAAATGAAATATTGTTTGGCTGTTTGTTTGTTTTCTTCCCTTATTCCTTCCTGTCTCTGTTGTTAAGCACAATTATTGGTATAAAAGAGATTTTTAATACCTATTCCTAGATTGTATTCCAGCCTGGGCAATAGAGCAAGAATTCTGTTCTCTCTCCCCCTTTTTCTTTCTTCTTCTTTATTTCTCTCATAAAAAAAAAAAAAACAGATAAAAATGAATTAAAGACTTGAATCTAAGACATGAAACTAGTAGAAGAAAACATTGGGGAAATGCTCCAGGACATTGGTCTGGGCAAATACATTTTTTTAATAAGACCTCGAAAGCACAGGCAACCAAAGCAAAAATATAGACCTTGGATCATATCAGACTAAAAGGTTTCTTCTGCAAATGAAATAACACATTGAAGGGACAGCCCATAGAAAGGAAGAAAATATTGGAAAACCATGCATCTGACAAGTGATTAATAACCAGAATAAGTAAGGAGCTCAAACAAAAGGAATAACAACAACAACAAAATCTAATTTAAAAATGGGCAAAAGATGTGAACAGACATTTCTCAGCAGTGACATACAAATGGCCAAGAGGTCTATGAAAAAAATGTTCAACATTGCTAATCATGGAGAAATGCAAATCAAAACCAGTTTGCAGTATCATCTCATCCTGGTTAAAATGGCTTGTATAAAAAATACAGGCAATAGCTGCTGCTGGCAACAATGTGAAGAAAGGGGAACTCTCATACACTGCAGATGGGAATGTAAATTAGTACAGCCACTATGGAGAATGGTATGGACATTCCTCAAAAAACTAAAATTAGAACTACCATTTGATCCAGCAGCTCCACTACTGAGACAGCTGTCCAAAAGAAAAGAAATTAATATATCAAAGAGATATCTACCCTCCCAGGTTTATTGTAGTACTATTTACAGCAGTCAAAATATGGAATCGGTCTGGGCGTGGTGACTCACGCCTATAATCCCAGCACTTTGGGAGGCCAAGGCAGACAGATCACTTGAAGTCAGTTAGAAACCAGCCTAGCCAACAGGGTGAAACCCCATCTCTACTAAAAATACAAAAGTTAGCCAGGCATAGTGGTGGTGACTGTAATTCTAGCAACTCAGGAGGCTGAGGCAGGAGAATCGCTTAAGCCCGGGAGGCGAGGCAGAGGTTGCAATGAGCAGAAATTGCACCACTGCACTTCGGCCTGGGTGACAGAGGGAGACTCCATCTCAAAAAAACACAACAAAACAATAGAATCAACCTAAGTGCCCATGAATAGATGAATGGAGAAATGGTACATATACACACAATGAAATATTATTCAGCCATAAAAAAGACAAATTCTGTCATTTACAGAAAGATAGGTGGAACTAGAGGCCATTCTACTAAGTGAAATAAGCCAAGCACAGAAAGACAAATATTACATGTTCTTATTCATACTGGGAGCTAAAAATGTGGCTCTCACGAAGATGAAAGGGTAGATTGGTGGTTACCAGAGGCCAGGAAGGAGAACAGAAAGGGGAGAGCTGAAGGGGGAAAAAATATAAATGTATTTATTACTATTGAATTGTACACTTAAAAATGGTAAAGATGGTAACATGGTTTGGATCTGTTTTCTCACCCAAATCTCATACTCAATTGTAATTCCCAGTGTTGGAGGTGAGGCCCGGTGGGAGGTGATTGGATCATGGGGGCAGTTTCTAATAGTTTAGCACCACCCCCTAGTGCCACTCTAGTGATAGCGTTCTCACAAGGTCTAGTTGTTTAAAAGTGTATAGCACCTCCCTCCTTTCTCTCTTCCTCCTGCTCCAGCCAAGTAAGATGTGGCTGCTTCCCTTTGCCTTCCACCATGATTATCTGGTTCCTGAGGCCTCCCCAACCATGCTTCCTGTGCAGTCTATAGAACTATGAGCCAATTAAACCTCTTTTCTTTATAACTTACCTACTCCCAGGTATTTCTTTAGAGCACTGCAAGAACAGACTAATACAGATGATAACTTATATATGCATATTTTATCTCAACAAAAAAATCAATTAAAAAACCATACACTCATCCCATGGCATGCTGAAACTGGTTTGTGCTGGCTAACAAGAACTGGTTGTTAATTTTTAAGAATTTTGTTCATCATCTGAAATCAGCCACGACAGAAGTAGTCATACCATAGAAATTGGCAACCCCTTCACAAATAGGTTGGTGCAAAAGTAATTGCAGTTTTTGCCATTAAGAAGCAATATCAAAAACCACACTTACTTTTGCACCAACCTAATTTATTAGCTCACCACGGATTTATTAGCTGATTTATTAGCTCACCACCATACCCACCAGCTCCTCCTGAACATAATTTTTCTGGGTCCCACTCCTGGTAACACACTCCTCCCAGCTGCCCGTCATCCATTACTAAGCCCTCATCCTGGTGAGTCCTCTCATAGGACTCTGGTCTCCAAGTGATTGTTCTCCAGCGTAGCATGGACAGCACCTCAGATCTGACACCATCCAAGAAAATAACACAAACCCTGGACATCCCGAGGGAACTCAATGCTTTGTTTACTATCCAATTCCCACATATCTGAGACAGCTCCTGTCAAAATAAAGTCAATAGACCATCTCACACATTAATTATCTCAGACTGCAAACCTAATGGGAAGACTTGAGACGTTCTCCTATCAAATAAACAACCCCTGTCAATGTTCTATATAGAAGATTCTGAAAAGATGTGAGCCTAATTGACAATCTCCCAGTTATATTTTAATTGAGATGACGCCATGTGACAGAATGAATTCCATCCCCAACTTTCCACTGGCTTCTGTGTGACCTTTTCCCCCTTTTCTTGACAGATTCATCTTGCTGAACATCTTGTAGAAAATGTAAAAAACACCGCTTTTTTCTCCGTCATGCTGAAGTTTGAATCTCATGAATTCATTTTCCTTAAAATAACAGTTGCTGCATATTCTGATCACTTCTTGCTTCAATTATATTTGTACTGAAACTTCCTCTTTTAAATAGCTTTGTGTATTTTCTCTCTCCTTCCTGCCCTCCGTAGTCTTAGCTCATCAGTGGAAGATTATTGCTTTGATCTTAACATTGACCAGAGTCAGATAGATAGACACCAAAGGAATCAGGGACCCCTTCCATGACTATAAATTTAGAGTATGTTTTTCTTTTTTTAAACCATCTTTAATTCTTTCAAACAAAGGCAGGTAGTTTAAGAAGGCCTCTGTTAAGACAGTCACAGATATAAGGCAATTTGGGATACTCTTGTCCATCTGTACGTTAATTCAGTTCACCCACATTTATTCAGCCTGTTATGAACTAAGTCTTCTGATAGGCTCTGAGGCTCTTAGGCCCCTCCTCTTCACTGTCTATCTAATAGGGGAAACACGCAAATAAACCAACTGGATGTGATGTGTGCTGTAATATAGGTATGAACAAACTACAGAGACAGAAAGTAGCAAAGAGAGAGTTACTAAGTCATTTGGGCAGCGTATCAGTTTCTTATTGCTACAGTAATAAATTGCCACTAGCTTAGTGGCTTGAAACAACACTAATGTATTCTTCCACAATTCCAGAGCTTAGAAGTCCAAAATGAGTCTTACGGAGCTAAAATAAAAGTGTTGAGAGCCAGGGGCAGTGATTCATGCCTATAGTGCCAGCTACATGGGAGGCTGAGGTAGGAGGATCCCTTGAGCCCAGAAATTTGAGGCCAGCCTGGGAAATATAGGGAGATACCATCAATTAAAAAAGAACTGGTCAGGCACCGTGGCTTACACCTGTGATCCCAGTACTTTGGGAGGCTGAGGCAGGCGGATCACAAGATCAAGAAATTGAGACCATCCTGGCCAACATAGTCAAACCCCACCTTTACTAAAAATACAAAAATTAGCTAATGGTGGTGGTGTGCACCTGTAGTACCAGGTACTTGGGAGGCCAAGGCAGGAGAATTGCTTGGACCCAGAAGGTGGAGGTTGCAGTGAGTCAAGATACTTACCACTGAACTCCAGCCTGGTGACAGAGCAAGACTCTGTCTCAAAAAAAAAAGAATTGACAGGCCTAATTCCTTCTGAGGATTCCAGGGGAGTATCCATTCCTTTGCCTCTTCTAGAGGCTGCCTGTGTTACTGGCCTTGCCTGTGACCTCATCACTCCAATTTATGATTCCATCATCACATTCCCTTCTCTTCCTCCAGCCTCCTGCCTCATCTTATAAGTAGCCTGTAATGACATTGAACCCACCCAGATAATCCAGAATCACCACCTTATCTCAAGATCTCGGACTTAATCATATCTTCAAAGTCTCTTTTACCAGCTAAGGTTAACACATCACAGGTTCTATGAATTCGGACTTCAGCATTCAGCCTACCACTGCAGAATGGTGGAGGGGAGTTCTGTGAAGCTTCTTCCCTGTGAGAAGGCACAGTAGAGCCATCTGCTGTATGCTGGCTAGTTCTTGCCACTCTGCATCTTGCAGACCTCACCTGCCACAGGTGCCCCCCTCCACCTGCTGCCGCCACACTGCTTCTCTCTTTCCCTTGGAGGTGGCTTCTGCCTCCAGCTCCTTTACACCCAGGGCAGCCTGTTAGACTGGAGCTGCTGAATGGTCCCCTCCAAAAATTGTCTAAAAGTCTCCTTAGAGGTGGACCACAAACTACCACTTTTCTCAGGTAACACAACTGAAGTACAAAGAATTTCTCAATTTTACATTGCAAAATAATGGATAATTATCCATTATAAGTAACCACCTGTTATTAGCGTTTGTTATGTGTAATGAATTGCACTATGTGGTTTATAAAAATTATCTCATTTAACTCTTAAAAATAATCTCTATGGCAGACACAATCTTTATTCCCTTGTTCATGATAAGGGAGTGGGGGCTTAGTAAGGTTAATCAATTTCTCCAATGCCATTTAGCAAGCAAGAACAGTAGCTCAGACTTAAAACCAGCTTTATCTGGCTCTAAAGCACTTATTCTAGCCACAACTCTATTCTAGCGCCCAAGTCAGCTGAGGTCAGAGCTATTCAGTAGCTGGCTAGAGGCAGTAATGTGGAAAAGATAAGAACATGTGTCCTGGGCCTTGGCCACGTGTAAATTTGTAAAACTGGATCAATTGCTTAATTTTAAAGTGTTTCTCCAACTTACAGTTTCTCATCTGTAAGCTGGAGATAAATATAATACCTATCTGATAGGGTTATAATGAGGATTATATGAGATAATGTGTATAAATATTATGTACCTAACACACAGTAAATAAACAACAAATGTTAGCTATTTTGCTGTTATTTAAGAGTTGTTATGTTGTTGAAAATAGAGAATAGATAGCCACACCTTTGTGAGGACTGGAGTAAGAAAAGCTATTATTTAACATGGAAGCTTCCAGTGGGATGAGTAATGAACAGCTTGGTGCACGATTTAGGTCTAAATAAATGTTCTCTGCCGTAAAGGCTATGTGAGGATAATAAGCATGGGGAAAGGGCCTTTGCCTGTCTGTTACTAAATGTTGTCTCTCAGTTCTAAATTCTCCTTCCTCAATCTGTTTAGTGATCCTGGGGCCAGAACTTGGCAAACTGCCTCTTTCCTTTGTCAACTGCCTCCCTTTTTCCCTCTCAAGCAACCAGTAGCAGGCCCAGGAAGAGGACTAGAAGGTGGTAGCAGAACAAGGGACTCACTGCTGTTCTTGGCAGCAGCACCCAAGGAACAGCCCTCAATCCTGGCACCTGCACGTAGGTTCCAGTGACAGGTGGCTCTGATTTCCAACTGCTTTTCACTGTCCTGGAGCCTCGTTCATGGTGCTGTACTGGGAGGCACATGTGTAGCAGCACCTTCTCTAAGTCCCAGCTCCAGGGGCCCCTCCTCCAAGCTCTGGGGGTGCCAGCAGCAATTAGACAGGATCCTCTCCCTGGAGATCTGTCATTCATGTGAAGCCTCCATCCAAGCTTTTAGTTTCCAATAAACCCAAACTCTTCCCTTTATTCCTCCCAGTCCTGGAGGTTCCAGTGGCTTCCTTCAGTGAGTATCTCTGTGTTCATTCATTAACACTTTTGCTTTTCCTGTCTTTCAACAGCTGTTTAATCAATTGCCTATAGTAAATTCTCTCTGTTAAAGTAACTAGCATGGATGCTGTTTCCTGACTAGATCCTGAGTAATACACACACTTATGTACAAACACTGTACCTGGACATGGACATTTGTGTATACACATCAACATTTACATGTGTGTTACACATGAATATTCATAGCACTTTCCTCAGTGTGTTTCAGCCCTGCATCTGCTCCACTGACTTTCATTAATGCTCTATCCTTTCCAGATTCTAAAATGTATCATAAAGAATATTAGAGTTCTAGATGCAACATATTTTCCCTTGTATAAATATAAGCATCTGTTTCACGCTTCTATACAGTCAAAAACGTACAGGCCAACTCTTTTTCACATTAGACATTTGTGGTGGTAACATTTGTTAACGACTTACTGGCTCAAAGGGGAAATTTTAATTAGATGATATAAAAATTCCCTCTTGAAACTCTCACTGCTTCCTTCATTTATTCAACATAAGTAATTTTCCACTCAGCGCCAGACACTCTTCTGGATGTTTCAGGTATAAAAAGAACAAGACAGACAGAGGCACAGCCCTCGTAGTAAGAATGACAGAGGGATCAGGGATGGGGAACGGTTTACATGCACAGACTGAGGACAGAGTCTGTCAGCCTGCATGGGAAGGCTCTGGAGTCCAGTGACCTGGGTTCAAATCCTGCCCCCACTACTTACCGCCGTATGACCTTGGGTAAGTTCTATGCTTCCTGTTTTCTCTTCTTACAAAATAAAGATTCAAAGGATTACTAAGAAGGTTAAGAAGAAAATAAAACAGTCCTTAGCACAGTATAGGCACTCAGTAAGTACTGGTTCTTGTTAATATCATCATTAGAAATGTGCTTGGAGGACTCATTTGTCCTGTATTAGTCTTCTCACACTGCCATGAAGATACTACCTGAGACTGGGTAATTTACAAAGAAAGAAGGTTTAATTGACTCAGAGCTCTACATGGCTGTGGAGGCCTCAGGAAACTTAGCCATGGCAGAAGGCAAAGGAGAAGCAAGTACTTTCTTCACAAGGGGGCGGGAGAGAGCGTGAGCAAGAATGAGGAAGTGCCACACTTTAAAAGCATCAGCTCTCATGAGAACTCACTCACTATCCAGTCACCTCCTACCTGGCTCACCGGCAGGTAAGAGTCAAACCATGTCAGCCCTAACACATCAGATTCATTAATCTGCCAGGGGACCTCAGAAGGCCCAAAAGTTAGATTCCGGTGCCACCATTTCCCAACTGTGTCATCCTGGAAATGTTACATAGGCTCTCTGAGTTCTCATTTCTTCATGTGTAAAAGAATGACAATGGTCCCCACTTCAGGGGTTGTGGCTGGCATAAATGAGCCAGTGCACAGACAACCGAGGCACTGAATACATAGGACTCCCTTCTCCAACAAATACTTCTGGGTACCCACCATAGGCAGGCACTATTCCCTCTGTGAAGTACAGTCATAAAAGTGACAAAGTTCCTGCCCTCAAAGAGCTTATGTTCTCAGGGGTAGATAGACAAGAAATATATAGACAAGCCAAAGTACACAACTCCATAAAAAAAAATTAAGCAGAGTGAAGGAGTTGGGAGTTCAGGGTGGTAGTGGTGAGGCCAGGGATGTCTTCCTTGGGGAGGTGACATCTGAGCAGAGGCCCAAGGAAGTGAGGCATAGGCTGTGCAAAGAAGGAGAATTCCAGTCAGAGGGGAAAACAAGTACCAAGTCTCTGGGATAGGAATGAGAGAGGGGTGTTCAAAGAGAGCAAGAATGTGGCCAGGGCAGGGTTGGGGAGTCAGAGGGAGAAGAAGGTGAAATGAAGGGGCTGGGTGGGGCCAGGTCAGGTAGGGCCAGACAGGCACAGTAAGAATGGGGAATTTTAGGCTGATTCTTAGGGGAAGCCATCAGGAAGATGAGGTCAGAGGAGGCAACATAGTCTGATCTCCTTCTTTTGTTTGTTTTTGTTTTAAAGATGATTCCAGATGCTCTGTGCACAACTACTTGTAATGAGAGAGTGTGGACGCAAGGTGTGGAAGCTGCCATATTTGAAGCAAGAGAGGTGGGTGGCTTAGGCTTAAATTAAGGTGGGAGCATGGAGGTTGAATCCAAGGTGTATTTTGAAGGTAAATCTAAAAAGATCTGCTGATGGATTTGGCTGAGGATTCAAAGATGAAACCCAGCACCATTTCATGCAGTGGAGAAGAATAAGAGGAGCACGCTGGGGCGAGGCGGGCAGCAAAGGTCGGGTTCGGGTTTGGCCACGTCAAGTGAGATGCGAGTCAGACATTCAAGCAGAAGTGTTGAGTGGGCAGGTGGACACACACGTCTGCTGCTAACCTCTGCCCCTCTCTGCCTCCCTTCCACCTTTATAGGGTTATTTATTGGAGTTAGACGGTGACCTAAATAAAGGCATTAAGTCACCATTTGGTGATCTGGTGTGAATTTAGTTAATGCATCCTACAGCAGTCTGCTTGGGGAATGAGAATTTGTATGGTGCCTCGGAGCTCAGCCGAGGCTAGCCCTGAAGAGAGGTCGGGTGTTCAGAATAGCAGAAGGAGCACAAAAATAGGATGCAAAGTGGCGCTGGAAATGATTTTCTCCCATATGGCAGGGCTGGCCCTGTGTATGTAACCTGTGCTGCCTTTGAATTGCACAGAAGACTTATGAATCAGACTGAGAGCGTCTTTCGGGTCATTTACTTCCTGCCATCAATTACTAGCTAGGCTAGACACAGTCTGAATTTAAACCAAATCACGATCACTTTTTCCACCCACCACCCATTGAAATCCTCATCAACATGGTTATCAGTAACTGCTGGAGTCTCCGTCCTTCCTTCCAGGGAGGGAGACAGAAAAACTCCCATGTCTTGAAAATAGCCTTTCTAATTATCTTTATTCTCTCTCCTGATGAGCCTGGCAACATCATAAACCCCATCCCTGTATCTTAGAAGCGGTCTCTGCAGAGCAAGAGACAGGCAGTAGCTCTCATACTAGCCAGCCTCACACCCCAGCTCACTGCTAAGCAGCGTTCTTTATCATCTTAATTGCAACTTCCATGCCCACCTTTCTGCTCCAGGAGCTCTGAGTATTAATCACCTCCGAGTCACTTCAGGTAATGCTGACTGCTTTATCTTTTTTTTCTGTTACCAACACAAGGATACAAGAGGGTGAAGGCAGGCAAATGGCTTCCTCCTCAATCCCAACCTCCTGAAATCCTCGCCACTCACCGCCCTGGTGAAAACCTTCTGGCCCTTTCCTCTGGGGAGCCATTCCTCCTCACTCTAGTGAGTTTCCTTCAAGGCCACATTTGTCAATGTCCATTGTAAAATTACCAACCATTTGATGTTTTATTAACCCTTTGCAAGCACCTTGTACAGAGGTGAACAAGAGAGCGTAATAAAGAGCAGTTGCTTTCAAAGCACCAGCAGCATCAGCATCACCTGGACCAGATTCTTGGCCAGGACATGGTGGCTCATGCCTGTAGTTCCAGGACTTTGGGAGCCATAGGAGGGAGGATTGCTTGAGACCAGGAGTTCAAGACCAGCCTGGGCAACATAATGAGACCCAGTCACTATTTGAAAAAAAATTAATTAGTCAGGCATGGCAGTGCACCCCAGTAGTCTCAGGCACTCGGGAAGCTGAGTCAGGAGGATTGCCTGAGCCCAAGAGTTTAAGGTTGCAGTGGGCCACGATTGCACCACTGCCCTCCGACCAGGACAACAGAGCAAGACCCCATCTCAAAAAAAGAAAAAGGAGAAAAGAAATACAGATTCTCAGGCCCCACCCAGACCAAATGAATAATCAGAATCTCTGCAGGGAGGGCCCAGTAATCTCTGGCTTCTCAAGCTCTCCAGGTGCTTCTGATGCATGCTTAAATTTGAGAGCCACTGAAAAAGCACTCTGGTTGGGAGACAGGAGTGCTAACTGCACCAACGAAGAACAAACCGTGTGCCTTTGGTTGGGCTGTCCACCTCTCAGCGGCACTTAATTTTCACACTCGAAAATGAGCAGATCTGACTTGATCATCCCTACAGCCCCTTCCAGACCCAAAATTCTAAGAAGGTACGTGGAGGAGAGAGAAGGGGCCACAGTATGAGACGATGATGATGGTGAATGTTTCCTGAGTGCTCCCTAGAAGTCCGGCACTAGGCCAAGCATTCTGGTTATCTAGGAGATGCACATACTTGAAGGTAGGCAAGTATCAAATTGTTCTGGTCCCCTTGTGACACTGGGCTCAGGCTCTTCTGACACACCCAACTTGGTGGAGTTGGGTGCACGCTCCAGGCTATGCCACCCCTCCAGTGCATTGCCCTCCCTGCACTCAGCCCTGGATGTTACAACTTTCCACTCTTGTTCTGGCCTCTCCCACTGAGCTCTTAGAGAAAAGGAGACATGCTTGTATTCCAGCATCCAACCAAATGACTGGCACTTAGTATGTGAGTGACTCAAAGATAAATAAATGTTCGTATCAATAATCTTCACTCTGCTCAGAAATCCCATAGGCATTGGCAGGGTTACGTCCTTGGAGCCTCTTCAATTCTTACCTCCTCCTCTCTAGGCATCTCAGCCACGCTTGATTTGTTTTTATGCTTCTTTCCCACAAAACTCTATCCTGTGGACTTTCATATCACCTGAGCCACATTCCTCAGCGGGGTCTACACTCTGCATCTCTTAGTCGGCTCTGTCTTTACCTCATCAGAGAAAGAATGAATAGTTATTTCCCTTTACAAAGATATATTTTTAAAATGTCCTCTAACAGGTATATTTTGCTCACCGTTTTAACACGTGATGTGCAGCATCTAAGCGGACAGTATAATAAAGCTACTTTCACCAAGATGCTCCTGTATTTCCCCTCCTCCAACAGCACCAGCTCTCCTTTCTCACTGAGCCTGCAGCAAATCAGTGGAAAGTTCAGCCTTAGGTCTCCTCGATGAGTTGATGTTACCATTTCCATTAGCCGTCGATAAAACAAACATTCACTGCCTGAAGCCTTTATTGCCATTCTAAGGCTAACCTCACAGACCAAGCGTTGTAGTGAACAGTTAGGGCTATGGATATGCCCAGAAATTGGGCACATACCCTGCTCATACCCACTTGTATGTTTTAAGGAACGTTGCTTAAGATGCTTCTGTAGGCAGAATTTTTTTTTTGAGGCCAAGTTTTGCTCTTGTCGCCCAGGCTAGAGGGCAATGGCACAGTCTCGGCCACGGCACCTCCGCCTCCCAGGTTCAAGTGATTCTCCTGCCTCAGCCTCCCAAGTAGCTGGGCTTACAGGCACCCACCACCACACCTGGCTAATTTTTGTATGTTTAATAGAGATGAGGTTAGAATTTTAAGATGGTGCCCAAGATTGCCCTGTCCCCTGGTGTACACCCCCTTTCTCCCAGTTATTTAATCAAACACGAATCTAAGTGCTGCTGCAATGGGATTTTGTCAATGTAACCAAGGTTCCAAATCAGTTGACCTCAAGAAAGGCAGATCACTGTCAGTGGACCTGACCCAATCAAGTGAACTCGTAAGATCCAGGACTGTTCTCAGCAAGAGAGATTGAATAGGCAAGGAATGCAGGTGGCCACTGGCTGATGGCCAACCAGGAAATGGGACCCCAGTCCTGCAACTATAAGGAACTGAATTCTGCCAACAACACAAATGAGCTTTGGAAGTAGATTCTTTTTTATTCCTGCCTCCTAACAAGACCAGTATCCGGTCAACACCTCAATTGCAACCTTACAAAATTCTGAATAGAGAACCCAGACATGCTGCCCCCAACCTTTTGACCTCAGAGCAGCGAGTTCATAAACAGGTGTTCTTGTCAGTTGCTAAATGTGTGATAATTTGTCAGCCAGCAATTAGAAACAAATGCAGATGCTAATAGGTAACTTCCCCACACCTTCATCCTAAAAGGTACGTCTTCCCTCCACATATATGCCCCATATACTCCACCCTTTCCCTTGCCCCTGCTGCCATTCTTAGCTTTGCTAGAGAAGGTTCCAGAAACATAACAGCGCCCTCCCTCCACTATAAAAGAAGGCAGACACAGGTGCCAGGAGAGGAAAAGGCCACCCTGTTCTGTGACAGGCTGTGTCATGCCTTCATTCCCTGCCCTGCCCCTGACCATGGCTGTCATGTGCTTTTTGCAAACAATGCATTATTTCTATGCACCCCATCATCTAGAAGGCAACCTCTCACCCTGACTCCAAAGTCTTTCTGTACTCATGCCCTGAAATATTGCAGATGGTGCCAACTGCTTTGTGCCTTCCACAACCCTTGGGCTGTCTGCTTTGTTTTATTGGCTGTAATCGATGGCCTGGCCTTGCTACACCACAAAATCAAGACAGGCCCTATTCTTCAAATTCCTCCATGCACACGCACGATAGAGAGGGAGAGTCATTTATGATGTCTCCTGCTAGACTCTCTGTAAATTACCAGGCTTTTGAGTTTATAGGCTAAATACTCAGCAGGAATACTGAGCTTAAGGCTGAGGAATTTCCCTGTTGGGGTGATGACTAGGAAAGTGAGGGTGGTGCCTTTTTTGGGGGGGCCTAGGCAGTTAACATTGAAAGTAATACATCATCACAAATCATTGGAGGCAGCTCTCCCATGGTACTCATTAGCTTATTAAAATGAACACAACTGTTCTGGCTGATCTAAATTATAGAATGGTGACAAAAATAACAATAATAAATCTTATAGCCACTTAATCCTCTTTTTCTCTAATAGTTCGGCTTGCCCTCTCACCTGAGTCTGTGGGGTAGGAATGAGAACTTGTAATTAAAAGTCACGAGTAAAGAATCTCATTCTCTCTGTTCACATGGCTGCCAACTGAGACACTCTGCCCTGGTGCCTCAGGGCAGGAAAGGATGAGTGGTCACCCTGTGGACCCAGCTCAGCAACTGGCCTCTTTTACCTTCCTTTGAGAGGTAGGCTCATCAGCGGTTCCAAAATTTTGCTGCCCATTGGAATCAGCTGGGAATCTTTAAACAATACTGATGCTCGCTCCCACCCTGGCCATTCCTATTAATTGATCCTGGGTAGAACCTGGTGTGGAGAGGTTTCAGAGCTCCCTAAGTGATTCCACATTGCAGGCAAGTCTGGGAAACCACTGACTTGTGGCTAAGACAAGCTACATGTCAAGACAATCACATACACATGGACAACCTTGAGCAAGTCACTTCTTCTTCCTATACCTCAGTGTCCTCATCTGTTAAATGGAGATAGTAATGGCACCCACCTCATAGGTATGATTAAATGAAATAAGGATGCCAATTGTCTACCTCAGTGCCTAGGACACTGTAAGAATTATGTGTTAATTATTGATATTCTAATTATTGTCATCATTATTATTCTCTTAGCCTCTCTAGAGGTCATGGAGCCAAAGAATCTTATGTTGATAAGGACAAGGCCATCTACATTCAGGAGTTCCTTTTCAAAAGTCCCGGCATGTGTCTGTCTAGTTCTGGCTCACCAGCACATTCCCCTGCCCAGTTGATATTTAGGCAATCTGAAGGCACAATTTGGAAGAATTTGGGGTTCAAGCTAGACAAAGTGGGTATCCTCAGGAAAGCTTCATTCATTCAGCAAACACTTATTGAACATGTACTTTATGCCAAATACTGTGCTGGGAATACTAAGTAGAAAGGCATAAACTCAGGCTGGGTGTGGTGTCTCATGCCTGTAATCCCAGCACTTTGGGAGGCCAAGGCAGGCGGATCACCCTGAGGTCAGGAGTTCAAGACCAGCCTGGCCAACATGGCAAAACCCCGTCTCTACAAAAAATACAAAAATTACCGGGGCATGGTGGCGCATGCCTGTAGTCCCAGCTAGCAGGGAGGCTGAGGCAGGAGAATTACTTGAACTCAGTAGGCAGAGGTTGCAGTGAGTCGTGATTATGCCATTGTACCCCAGCCTGGGTGACAGAGTGAGACTCCGTCTCAAAAAATAAAATAAAATAAGGCATAAACTCACAGTTCACAGAGTACACACTGCCTGCTCTCGGTCACTGTACAGGCAGTCAATGCTGAGAAGCCCCGTCAATCCATCTGTCAAATGATTCTCTTGCTGGAGGCTTTGTGATACTTGAAATCCATCAGGGCAGAGGTGGCCCCACTCGCTAGTCATCCAGGCCCCCACCTCTCTAGGCACCCCCCGCCTTTGGCTCAGTTTCTTCCCTTTGCTTTCCCTGCCATGTTCCTCGCTTTTCTTTGTCCTCAGATCAACTGTGCCACTCAAATATTTCAACATTACTTATCTGCCTACTGCGGGATACTCTTTCCATACAACTTGTTAGTCATGTCCACATCTTAATGCATTTCATGCTGCTATAACAGAATACCGCAGGCTGTGTAACTGATAAAGAGCAGAAATTCATTTCCCATAGTTCTAGAAGATGAAAAGTCCAAGATACAGGTGCTAGCACGTTCGGTTGTCTTGTGAGATCTGCCTCCTCTGGAGAGGACAAGTGCTGCATCCTCACGTGGCAGAAGTCAGACAAGCAAGAGAGTGAATGCTGTGTGAAGCCTCTTTTATAAGGACCTTAATCCCATTTGCAAGGGAAGAGTCTTCATGGCCTAATCGCCTCTGAAAGGCTCTACCTCTTAATATATTGGCAATAGCTGAATTTTGGAGGGACCATATTCAAACCATACCACATAATACATACCTGCTCTTTCAAAATAACTTTCACAAATGCCTCTCTAGGGCCTTAAACCCTTATATATCAATAATCAACGTTAGAGGGCAGTTTGGTGTCATTCTATCATCGTATTTTTCTGTTCCCCTTTCCAGAAAAACTCCCAAAGCAATTGTCTATACTTGCGGCTCTGCTTACTTCCTCATATTCTCTTCTAAAGCAACTGTAATCAAGCTTCCATCCCTACCACAGCACTGAACTCACACTCATCAATGCTACTAGTGGGCCCCTAAAATACCGGATGGCCTTACAATGCATCCTGACACTGACCACCCAGAGTTGGCACTGATGCCCCACAAGTTAAGGGCTCAGTCCTTCATAAGACTGCCCTCTCTTCAAACACTAGGCACAAGTTTGGGGATCTCCAGGCCATCTACACTTCTGACAAACTGGTTACAAATTCAGAGATTCCCATGACCCTCAGAGATTCCCATGACCCTCTAGATAATTCACTAGAACAACTCAAGAGATTTCCACAAAGTGCTGTATTTATGGGTATGTTTTGTTATCAAGGACACAAATCAGGGCTAGTCAAATGAAAAGACACATAGGGTGAGACACAGGAGGATCCTGAACACAAGCTTCCATCCCTATGGAATCAGGGTGCCCCACTCTCAGAGCACATAGATGTGTTCACCAACCAGGAAGCTCCACCACACCTCAGTAGCGAGAGTTTTTATTGAGGTTTCATGACAGAGGCATGATTGATTGAATCATTGGTTACATGATTGAAATCAATCTCAACTTAAGCCCCTCTTCACATTCCAAGTGTCTGGAGATCAGCCCAATACCATGTGGCTCAAAGCCCAAACCTGCTAATCACATGTTTGGTTTTCCTGGCATGATCAGCCCCATCCTCCCTCTTCTTCTTCTTTTTGAGACAGAGTTTCACTCTGTCACCCAGGCTGGAGTGCAGTGGTGCAATCTCAGCTCACTACAACCTCCGCCTCCTAGGCTCAAGCGATTATGCAGCCTCAGCCTTCTGAGTAGCTGGGATTATAGGTGTGTGCCAGGATGCCTGGATAATTCTTATATTTTTAGTAGAGACAGGGTTTTGCCACATTTGCCAGGCTGGTCTCCAACTCCTGAACTCAAAGCGATCCACCCACCTCGGCCTCCCAGAGTGCTGGAATTATAGGCACGAGCTACCATGCTGGCCCCCTTCCTCTTGTTAGTACTCTGGAGTCATTTCATTAGCAAAAACTATTAAGGCCCACGATGAGTAGCGAAGGCACTCCTATTGCTTGGGATATTCCAAAAATTTAGAATCTCCCTCCAAGGAACAGGGATAATGACCAGACAAATTCTTTATTATGCAACGACCCCTCTTGCAGATCCAGCGACCAGGGTTGTACCTCTCAGCAGGATTCAACACAGTGAACTGCTTTCTGTTTCTTGAAAGTTTCCTCGCTGAGTTCTCAGCTGTCCTCCTACCCCACTGGCTATGTCTTCTCCTTTGCTAGATTCTTCCCTAAGCATCTGTCTGGCCTGTAAGTCTCAGAGTGCCCAGGCCTCTTCTTTATATGTTCTTTCACCCAGACTCATGCCTTTAATTAGCAAAAATACACTGATGACCTCAAATCTTTATGATCAATCCAATCACTCCCCTGAGCACCAGACTTATCTATCCAACTCCTTACTCCACCTGGACATCTGAAGGGCCTCAAATTTAACACATCTATTAGCAGAAAATGTGATATGTCCGTTCCTGGTGTTCTCTTTCTGTGAAAGGAACTCAGTTCACGGAACTCTAGGCCTCACTCTGCCCTTGACTCACTCCACTGCCTCAGGGGTTCTGATGAGTAAAGTCAGGGCATACTCACTTCAGAGCAGAGAACACATGTTCTCTTCTGTGCTCTGAGATTCACTGAGGAGCTCGACCTAGACAGCACTGCCTGGGGCTGAGAGGTAAGTTTGCCTAATTCTGGAGTTTGCTTAGGGTTTTTTTTTTTTTTTTATCTCACTCTAAGCCACTACCCCCAATTGTTTTCTATCAATAGTAAAAGTAATATTTCAGTGTCTACCTCTAGTCTCTCTTTTACTTCTCAGGCAGAGAAGAGGGGTAACACTTATGAGGGGTCCATTTAAGGTCCCCCACCAATGCCAAGAGCCCTTGATTTCCATCACTGGACATGAGTCCATCTAAGTAGATGACAATTCATTCCTTCCAGTTGCTCAGATTCATTACTGACGGTTCTTTCTCTAAACATAACCTGAAATCTGGCTACTTTCCACCACCCCACGTCTATCAGGCTATTCTGAGCTACATCCTCTCTCATCTGCACTACTGAAGTGGCCTCCTAACTGGTCTCCCGACTCCCACTATCCTCTGCTTACGGTTCGGTTTTTTACGCAGCAGCCCGAGTTATTGATCTTACAGAAATGAAGTGCGGAGCGTGTCATTCCCCTGCGGCTTCCCGTCACACCGAGAGAGCCCTGGGTTTCACACGTGACCTGGCCCTGACTCTCCATCCTCATTTCCCACCACTCTGTCCTATGCTCTCCCTCTCCAGGCACAGTGCAAGCTCCTGCTGGAGGACTCTGAGCTCCCTGTGCCTGGAGCATTCCTGCCCAGATATCGTGTCTCATTCCTGTGCACCCCTCAAGTCTCTGCCCAAATGCCACATCTCAGTGTGTTGAGGTTCCTTTCTAAAGAGCTGACACCATCCTTAGTACCCCATGACCTCTGATTCTTTTCACCACCTATTTATTCTATATTTACTGATTTTATTTATGTTTCTCTCTATTCATTGGGCGGTATATTAATCTTCTGGACTCCCATAACAAAACACCATAGGCTGAGTGGCTTCAACAAGAGAATTTATTTTCTCACAGTTCTGGAAACTGGAATTCTATGATCAAGGTGCTCTCAGGGTTGGTTTCTAATGAAGGCTGTCTTCCTGGTTTGTAGACAGTTGTCTTCTTGCCTTGTCTCCACATGGCCTTTGGGAGGAGGTCATAAGGGTGGGGCCCTAATTCAATGAAGTAGTTTTTTTATAAAGAAAGGAAGAGACACCAGAGACCTCCCTTTCTCTCTCCACTTGTGCAACTTATCTATCCAACTCCTGAATATCTACACAACTTACTGCCCTTTGCCAGGTGGGAAACCTGGAGTACAGACCCCTCACCCAGAGCTGCTGGCACCCCCCCGTATCATATCCTAGAAGGAAAACATAAGTTGCACATGTAGAGAGAGAAGGAGATCAATGGTGTCTCTTACTCTCTTTATAAAAATACTATTTCATTGAATTAGGGCCCCACCCTTATGATCTCCTCCCAAAGGCCTCGATAAGGGGAAGTAAGCTCCTTGATGGCGCAGACTTTGTCTTCTTGTTTACTCTAATACCTGCACACTTTGTTCTAGTGCTTGGCACATGGTAGGCACGCAGAATTGTTGTTGGGAAAAAAATATCAAAAGCATCAGCTTTGGAATCACATCGATGTGAATTCTAGCTCTAACTCAGCAACTTACTAGCTGTGTGACTTCAAACGACTAAATTTCTCTTAGCCTGAGCCATGAGATAAGGCTTCTAATCTGCAAAATGGGGGTAGCAATAATGTAGTGGAGAGTAAATGAGAAAATCTATGTAAAAATCTTAGTATGGTTCATGGTCAAAGAACCTAACATGTGATAGCTGCTAATAATATCATCAATATAGACTTATACCCATCTCAGATGTGGTAAAAGGGTCACCTGGACTTTACAGGAGTTGCCCACCTGATATCCATTATCCATCACCTCCATCTCCCTTATTACCAGAACTCCTATGTTCTCGACTGCAACCATGTTCTTGTTAACAGCACTACATTTCCCAGCCTCCCTTGCAGGTAGTGATGGCTGTGGCATATAGCTCTGGCAGATGTTACAAAAACAGCAGTACCTAGATGTCGGGTTGCCAGATTAGCAAATAAAAATTCAAGACCCACAGCTAAATTTGAATTTAAGATTAAAAAAAAACCAACTTTTTATTACAAGTATGTCCCAAATATTGCATGAGACATATTTCTAACAAGACATTATTTGTGGTATATCTGCAATTTCAATTTAACAGGGCATCCTAGATTTTATCTAGGAACCATTCTCGGATGGGACATTTGAGAAATTTCCTTAGACGATGTATTAAGGTTCTTCATAGAAACAGAACCAATAGGGCATGTGTTATAATATATAATAATTGCATGTTTGCACTTCACTACTCTGTGTTCTTCATGCAGCAGGCTGTGCTGGTTAGCATGATATTTTTTACCTAAATGTTCAAAGCAGTAACCAGACATTGAACTATATCAGCAGTCAACCCACTAGACAAGTCCTGCTCATTGCATCTGTACATCTTTTTGGCTCCTTCTAAATATTCCTACAACCGCAAAGCAGTATCAGCCTCTGCCATGGGCAGAACTGAGAGGCCACCCAGGGCCCAGACATAAAGGGAATCCAAAGAAACTGTTATACAAGCAGTACATTAGCAAACAAAGACTTGTGACTTCCATTTCTGCAACAGCCACATTGTTTTGGAATTCATTTTAAAAAAAGCATGGAAGATGTAAACACTAGAAGAGTAAGGCTATGAATTTATCCACTTGTCCAGAGATCCTCTTATAGACAAAGCTAAGTTATTTCAGTGCTTGTTCATGGTTATAACTTGGCACTTCTGCTCCTCTGGCCAAGGGACTGAATCAAGCTAAAATGATGCTTTGACCTTGACTCTGAGGTGTACATGGCTGGTTCAGTGCCCTGGTCCCTGAGCTCATCCAGATGGTAAGAGTGTTGAGAGTGAGGAGCTTGTCCTCACCATCTTTGAATCTCCTGCATTCCCTACTGCTGAGCTTCATTTATAATCAGAGCTCGGTCAACGTGGATTGGTTCATTGGCACATGTTACTGAAAAGCAATTGGGCTTCTGCAAGTTTGGCATGTGATTGAATGGAGATAATATTTTATTAATATACAGTTAGCTTGTAGGTTATGAAAAGAATGTCTAAAACATACAGAGAACTTTCTAGAAAAATTTTTTTCAGTTTATAGCACCAAAGGGGAGAAAAAGTCATAAATAATTTTAAATAATAATAGGAAAAAGGGTGCCTTGCTGTTGCTAGTACAGCTGATTTTACTGATCCTGACATCAGCCCCTGCTTCATGGCTGGGGAGATGCTCTAGCTACAACAGACTCACGCACAGACACCTGCGGAGCTCTGCAGCTGGGAAAACAGTCTAGAGGCCTGACCAGGCTATAAGACAAACCATCAGACACTTTGTATGCTGGGAATGATACATTCCTATAAGCTGTGTCATGAGTCCTCTGCAGAGGCAGTTTATGAATGGCTCTCCTTACAAAGTTGGGTTCCTTCCGTCCCAAAGGCAGTGGTCTTCTCTATACGGTATATTAGTTCCATGGCTCTCTGAGTGTCTGCTACCTTCCTCTCTTTCTCTGCAATCAGGCTTTCTCCCTATGACAAAAAGTATATCCACCACACTTACCCACCAATAGCCAGTGTTATGGGCTGAATTGTGTCCCCAAATATTTATATGGTGGAAGTCCTAGCCCCCAGGACCTCAGAATGTGACTGCATTTGGAGAGAAGGCCTTTAAAGAGGCCATTCCGTTGAAATGAGGTTGTTACGGTGATCCTAATCCAATATGACCAGTGTCCTCATAAGAGGAGGAAGAGACACCAGGGATGTGCGTGCACAGAGGACAGGCCACACAAGGACACGGGGAGAAGGCAGCAATCTGTACGCAAAAGGGAAAGACCTCAAGGGCAAGGAACCCAGCTGGCACCTTGATCTTGGACTTCGGGTCTCCAGAACTGCGAGGAAATCAATTTCCGTTGTTTAAGCTTCCCAGTCTTTGGTATTTTCTTACAGCAGCCATCACAGACTAATACAGCTCCCCCCAGCAGCCCAACTTTACTACTTACAGCCTCCGCACAGAAAGAGAGTGACTCAGTTCTAGTTCTTCAGGTACCCTGGGAGAACTGGCCGGTCTCAGGTCCACCCGTGGCCATGGCGGAGGACCCATGACTGCACACACAGAGCAAGGGTGCTAGTCCTTCACGCCGTCCTCCCTTCCATGTGTTCCTGCTGATGCAGTCAGAATTTGATCAGAAACACAAAACCATTAGGATAGCCTTACATGCACACACCTGTATGCATTTATCATAAGGATTTCACCTTATACAATAGTAGGCACTAGTTAGTTTCTACAAGGCTGTTTCTCTGTGTCCAATGCTGGAAGTTGAAATTTGCAAGTCAGATAGCCTAGAAGGAAAGATGAATACAAAGGGGATTCTGTGGACTGCATTTTGTGCACTCTCTGAAATTCATCTGTTGAAGCCTAATCCTCCATTTGATGGTATTTGAAAGTGGGGCATTTGGGAGATGATTAGGTCATAAGCATGAAGCTCTCATGGATGGGATTAATGCCCTTGTAAAAAGAGACACAGAGAGATGATCCTGGAAGGAAAAGCAAAAAAGCAGGCATCTGTAAATCAGGAAGAGTGCCCTCACTGAGAACGTGACCACGCTGGCATCCTGGTCTCAGACTTCCAGACTCCAGAACAGTGAGAAATAAATGTTTGTGGTTTAAGCCACCCACTCCATATCCCGTCACAGCAGCCCAAGCTGATTAAGACAGAGGGGACAGTAAGGACAAGCCAAAACCTGCAGGATGGATTGAGTCCATGTCATTCCCTCTCTGCCTCCAGCCTCCAGGATGGGGTGCCCAGCAGGATTCAGAGCCAGGCATCTTTTTTATGGAGCTAAACACCCATCTGGGCCAGGATTTGCAAAAGATGAGAGAGGATCCTGAAGAAGTGTAGTAGCTGCAGGCCTGCTGCCGTCTCACACCAGCAATGTGAGCTGGCAGACATACGACAACGTGTGCACGGCCGCCACACTGCCGAGAGCACAGAATGCACAGACAATATGACGCGCTCTGCTCTTGAGCAAGATGTCTCTGGCGGCCCACCCTAACTGGAATTATGCAGAAAAGGGAATTCTGGAAAGCACAGTTCAGCCTCGCCATGGTGACATGTGACAATGTGGCAGGCCAGGTCTCACTAATACAGGCCCCCATAACAACTGTTTCAGTATTGACTGAGTGGTTACGTTAAATATTAAAAGCTAAAACAAAAAAAGCTGGTGCCCTTATACAAAGGCCGGAAAGTAACAAAAGCTCACCAAGAGTTTTGCCTAGGCATTTCCTGAACCTTAAAGCATCACAAAATAATGAGGGAATTCTTAACAGGACCCATTTATGATTAAACAAATTTCACTGTGGGTCTGAAGAAACTCCCCTGGCCTCCACAAACCAGTTTATTGGGGGTCTGAAGGAACTCTCCAAATCTCCATGATTTAGCAGGAGACAGGATAAGGGTAATCACCCCAGCACCTGGATCCATTTAGATCAAGTAAATTTACTGAGGCTCCAGAGGAAGGTCTTCAGGACTTTGTTATAGATAAAAAGAAGTTAATCACTTACGTTTTTAGATGAAGGCACACTTATACATAGATAGCTTGAAGGTAAGCTCTGGAAAACTTTGTAATTTTGAGTTGGTCTGGCAATAATTTCCAGGCCTCACTCCCGATAGGCGGTTACAGAAATAAAAACTCTCTTCCTCCCCAGTTCATCTGCATCATCTCGTGAGCTGCCATGAGAAATAGCAGCCCAACACTCAGTTCGGTCCATGAACAGCAAGGCACCATACCTGCTGAGCGCTGCTCCTCCCTGCAGACCTGCGTGGTTCTTCACCAGAGGCCTCTCCCTCCTGCTTTTTCCTTTTCTCACATTCTGCATCCCACCTGGTTCCCTCCTCACTTCCTTCCCATTTTCTCCATTATCCATGAAGGCCAAAGTGTCAAATGACTGGGCATGTTTCAGAAATTGTTAGGATTCAGAAGAGCCCACAAGAGCCCTGCAGACCCCCGGCAAGGAAACCTGGGGTACAGACCCCTCACCCAGAGCTGCTGGCACCCCCTGCACCAGTCTGAAACAGGCACCCATCTGAAACTGGTGTTTTATTCTACCCTTGGGATCCCAAAAAGTGAGAATGAGGCAGATTAAAATGATAATTTTACTTTCTCGCATTTGGAAACGCATCTAGCTAGCATTGAGCGATATTCTTGAAACAGGATTTTTCTTCCTCCTTCCCAGAAGGGCAGGAGTATCTTATTATCAAAAATGGAAACTTAACAGATTCAGAGAAAGTGCTGCACCATCCCTCAGAAGAGTCTAAAGCCAGATCCTTTACACATATTCCATGGATATAAATCTCGCTTTTCATGACCCCTCCTTGATTATAATCGAACGACAGAAGAGACAGATTTTTCAAGGGGAGGATTGCTCCTCAAGGAGAAATACCTGTTTCCATGGTGACAGCCTATTAAGTTACATTTGGAACAGGGAACTGGAAAAAGTAGTTGACTAGAGATTTTGAATTTTAAATCCACATAATCAGTTAAAGGGTTGGGAGATTTTCAGGCCTCCAGAATGACTTCAAATGTTGGGACTCAGAGTCACAAGATATTTCCTAAGTGCCATCCCTAGCTCAGGCAGGTTGCTTTTTATCTAGGCCTACCAGGCAGAGTCCAGGAGACAGAGATGAGTTTAGAGAATTTCATGACCCCTGCATTGGGAAAGCAGGCCTTTCTTTGCCCAAGTATCTCAAGCTTCTCTAAAGCATGTCTTAGGAATTTGTTATTCAACATGTGGATTTTCCTCTCTTGGGATCAATTAAATTATCATTAGAATGATGGTTTAACAACCTTGGCTGTAAATTTTAAAAACTTGGAGAGCTGCTTGAACAATACCAGTGCCAGAGTGCTATCCCTAGAGATTCTGATTCAGTTTGGACTAGGGCCCAGGTGATGGTATTTTTTAAAAAACTTCCCAGATGATTTTAATGTGCATCCATGGCTGAGACCCAGACCTGGTTAAGTAAACTCCCACACGCTGTCTTGATAGAAGGTGGGTCTTCACCACTCATATACCTATTTACTGTTTATTATGAAACCTTCATTGAATTATCTTCTTAACCTGTCGGCAGCCCTCTGGGGTAGAAGTTGTTATGACCTCCATTTTGTAAATAAAAACTGAAGTATACAAAGGTTGCACATTTGCTCAAGTTCAATGCTCTAGCTAAAAAGCATAGAGCTGGATTCAAACTCCAACCTGAATGACCCAAGGCCCGTTCTCTTAACTACCACATCAGTGTCCTCTGCATTCCTGGGTAGCCCACTGGCCACTGAGAAAATGCTAGGCTAATTCTCATCCCCTTCCAGGAAGAGGCAGAGGCACAGAGAATAGATACATACATATTGTTGGGTGGACTCTATAAAGTTCTGCTAATGAGTTCACAGAGACTTAGTGCAGGTGGAGACCTTCAAGGGCACCTGGGTCAACCACTTCATTTAATAGACAAGGAAACTGAAGGGCAGAAAAGCTAAGTCACCTTCCAGTGTTAACAACCAGGTTGATGTCGGGGCCCCATCTTCTAATTCCAAGCAACATTTTCCCCTGCACTCCTTAGGCTTACATTGTTATCTAGTAGCGGAGAGGAGACAAGTGGATTGGCAAACAGCATTCCCAGCTGGCACACGTGAGTGCTGTAGGTGGGGAGCACAGCAGCAGAGGGGCTTACTTGTGGCTGCTTCTATGAAGGAAAATGTCATGAAGGAGGTGGCATTTAATTTGAGCTGAAATGAGATAGGCTCTCAATTTGCTGAGCTGAAAGAATATTTCATGAGGAGGAAATAGTGTCAGCAAAGGCCATGTATTAGTTTGTTCTCATGCTGCTAATAAAGACATACTCATGACTGAGTAATTTATAAAGGAAAGAGGTTTGACTGACTCACAGTTTCACATGATTGGGAAGGTCTCACAATCAAGGCAGAAGGCAAGGAGGAGCAAAGTCACGTGTTACGTGACAGCAGATAAGAGAAAACGTATACAGGGAACTCCTCTTTATAAAATCATCAGATCTCGTGGGACTCTATCACAAAAACAGCACAGGAAAGACCCTCCCCCATGATTCAATTACCTCCCACTGGGTCCCTTTCATGACGTGGGAATTATGGGAGCTACAATTCAAGATGAGATTTGGGCGGGGACACAGCCAAACCATATCAGTCCGGAAGTGGTGAGATTTCTTTCTGGAAACAGGCTAGCATGAATTGTCTTGAGCAGAGGGGGTATGTGAGGAGAAGAAATGGGAGACAAGGCAAGGAAGCCAGAGCCCCATCTGAGGGCTGCATTTGAGCCCAAACACAGTGGGACCATGACCATGTTATCTGAAATAACATGGCCCAGTGGTACAGGCCAGGCTGCTGTGGACAGTGACCAGGGCTGGGGACAAGTCATCGAATTCATCCCTTCTCAAGGTGATGAAGGCCTGAATGTCTGTCCGCCAAAGTCACGGGAAGAGGAGAGAATCCAGAGGGCATGGGAGAGGGAAGAACAAAGAGCTCAACGGGGAAGAGGATGAAAATGAGGGAAAGTGTGATCTCCATTTTGTAAATAAAAATTGAGGCATACAAAAATTACACATTTGCTCAAGTTCAATACTCTAGCTAAAAACCATGGAGCTGGAGAGGTGTGGGAGACAAAAATCAAACCTTTTTGGGTGATGGAATTCTGCCCACACTGGACCCCACCCCATACAACAGATCCGAGAGAGAATGAAGGTGTGGTGGCAAAACCCTTTGGGGCTTTCACTGACAAATCTGCCTTCTAAGGTGAGCGCTCAATGGGAGAGGAAAGCCCTGCAGGAATGAGAAACAGAACAGGTGCTAGGGTGGGGTGTGGAGCAGGAGGAGCCGGTGGGAGTTGGGAGGGAACGGCAGCTGAAGAAGAAAGAACTAGAGGTGGGGTGCAGTAAAACAGTCTCACAGGTTAATCTCTGTTTCCTGCCTCTTGGCCTGGAAAGATGAGCAAAGTGATCTTGGTGGGGACAGTACGTGACAAAGAACAAAGTGCTATGGCTATGAATTCAATTCTATTGAATCAAAATCTTTCGAGCATGATATATTCCATGGTGTCAGTAGAGATCATGGAAAGAGAATTCCTTTCAGGCGGTTCCGTTGAAGAACGTATAAATGGTGGTTCCATTTAAAGAAGGAATGGGCAGAGCTAAGGAATCAGCAGGAGGTGTTGAGGCACCCAGAGACTAGCCACAGGACGTCGTAACGTCTCCAGGCTTGAAGACAGGGCAGTGAAGGAACAGCTGCTGTCACCAAGAAGCAGTGTCTCCACTGTGGTGCCAATGCAGGATGGACAGAGAAGAAACATCCCAATTTCTCTCTTCTCCTGCGTGCTTTCCATTGGCTGAACACATCAGGAAGTCGGAGGGCAAGGCAGCCCAGCTGGCGCAATTCTTAGGGCTCAGCCTGCCCAGGCCCGGAGCAAAGCCGAAAAGGGCAGAGAATGGATTTGGGGGAGGGAGAGGGGCAAATGGAGAGAAACCAGCACACCCAGTGAACACAAGGCCTTGGCCCTGAGTCCATCAGAGCCACTGGCGTGGAACCCTGCCCTTTCGTCTGCAGCGAGTGGCCAGGCTGCCTCAGAGGCAGACACAACTTTGCTGCTGCAACTCACTGGCTCCTTCTTCTGAAATGTCTGGTAACTAGCCTCTTTAGAAGCTTGAGTGGGTGCTTTGTTTTGTAAAAATTGCCGCCAGATAAGCACAAACCTTTCAAGTGATGGCAAGTCTTGGCCTTTTGCACCCATATTTTCTATAAACATGGATTTTGCAATGTGCTAAAGTCTTTGTGTCCACTCTGGCTGTGAGGAAGTTTGGAAGGTGTGGTTTGGCAGGTGAATTGCTGAACTTCACAAATATTTGGGAATTTTTGTTTTATTGTAAATTGACTAGAATTATATATATATATTAGAGTATAAAGTGAGGTTATCATGAATTATGAATACAATGTGGAATAATTAAATCAAGCTAATTAGCGTCTCTATCACCTCAAATACCACTTTTTGTAGTGAGAACATTTGAAATTTGTTCTCTTAGCAATTTGACATATACAATGCTCTATTATTTACTATATTCACCATGCTGTTCAACAGAACTCAGAAAAAAAACCCATATTCCTCCTGTTTAACTGAGACTTTGTACCTTTTAACCATCATCTCCTCATTTTCCCCGCCACCCCCTGCCTCTAGTAACTGCCATTCTACTCTCTGCTTCTATGAGTTTGTTTCAGATTCCACATAAAGTGAGAACATGCAGTATTTATCTTCCTGTGCCTAACTCATTTCATTTAGCATAATGTTCTGTAATTCCATCCTTATGTCACACATGATAGAATTTCCTTCTTTTTCAAGGCTGCATAGTATTCCACTGTATTCATACGCCACAGTTTCTTTATCCATTCATCTGTTGATGGACACAGGTTGATTCTGAATATCTCCATCCCACAACTGAAGAGCCAACAATCTTATTCTTACACCTTAAAACCCAAACCCAACCTAGCCCAGCCAGGTCACAGGAGCCACCGCCAACTTCGACGTGCAGCTGAGTGTCCTCCCCTTGGCCAGCTGAAGGGGGAGACTGTCCTTTTTCCTAGGAGAAGACAGGTGTCCCCAATCCCAGATGTCACTGTATCAGGAAACTGTTTTTTCTTTGCTCTATGTGTCACCCCATAAACACAGTGCTCAATGTAATCACCAAGTGCTCTCACCTTCTTTGTTCAGGACTTCAGGTAACTGTTAAATGATATTTTTATGGATGTGAGGGAAGGGAGGTGAACTAACCACAGTTTAGACACATTGTCGGTGTCCAAGTTCCAAATGAACTTTTGAAACAAAGTCCATTTGCTCACCAGAGACTCTGTTAAGGTTTCCTGTATTCGCTACCCCGTGAAATGGGAACTCAAGTGAACTGGTTGAGGAGTGGTCCCTCTACCCATGAACACAGGCCGGTGGGTTTACAGAAAGTGCTTGTGGTCAGGAGAAGAAAGAAGAGAAGGACCCTTGATAGCTGCTTTCCCCTCCAAGTACAGAAAGATGATGCACGTAGTTCCAACTGATTTTCACCTGAATAATTAAGAGATTGTTATGGGCTTCATGACTCAAGAACTGTATCTTCAAGATGGTCAAGAATTTTAAAATGGCACTTCATTTGGCTACTACAGTTAAGTACTATTGTAATAGACATGGAATTTCTCTCCTCCAAAGAACTCATAGTACTCCATGTTTGCATTTAACTTATCCTCACGAGATTTCAGAAAAGTGCTTTCAGATATTGCTTCATCATGCATTCAGGGAAGTTGAGGCATGAAGATGATAAATGAGTGCTGTGCCATGTTTTGACCACCCACAAGGCAACTTACTTATTCACACCATCACAGAAGGCACCTAAGATTTAAAATTGTTCTTCAAAGTTAGTCTGTAGCTGAGAAAGGAACAGGATGCAGGCCTCATTTTCTGGGTTCTGGGTTCTACCTTGTAAATCAGTAGTTCCCAAATTGGCAGTGCCTAAGTCGGCTTGTTTAAAGTGCACCTTTCCATCCTGCCTCAGATTCCCTGAATCGGAATCTCCAGGAAGTGGGGCCAGGGTGGTGTTGAGCTGCATGCCCCACTCTGATGCTCAGGCATATTTGGGACACCACTCTCCAGCCCCCAGCTGTGGGCCACCTGGGAACTTTGCTTGGCTACCTCTACTGGTTCCTGTGCCTTCCTGTAGTTCTGTTAGCTGTCTGGGTACATTTGGTCTTTGGTATCTGTATTAGGCCATTCTTGCGTTACTATAAAGAAATACCCGAGACTGGGTAATTTATAAGAAAGGAGGTTTAATTGGCTTATGATTCTACAGGCTGTACAAGCATGGCACCAACATCACTTGGCTTCTGGAAAAGCCTCTTCTGGGGACGCTTAAAATCATGGCAGAAGGCAAAGTGAGAGCAGGCACTTCACATAGCCAAAGCAGGATCAAGAGAGTGAAGGCAGAGCTGCTACATACCTTTAAACAACCAGCTCTCACAAGAACTCACTATCTCAAGGACAACACCAAGAGCAATGGTGCTAAATCATTCATGAGAAATCTGGCCCATGATCCAATCACTTCTCATCAGGCCCCACCTCCAACATTGGGGATTACATTTCAATGTGAGATTCGGGTGGGAACACACATCCAAACTATGTCAGTATCCACATCCGAGCCTCTGTTTCCTCCTGGCACTGACACTTGAAGCTGTGCTAAAGAACTGTCCCACTGTGGGCTTCCCTAGTCTCAAAAATTAGCAGGTAATTCCCGTGCACACAGGGCCTCCTGGGGCAAACTGATGAAGTCCATTCTCTGTACCCTGTCCCACCTGAGTAAGTCTGTTGCTTAAGAAGCAGGTGAGTGACCACAGAGAATTGTTTAACCAGGAACTACAGTTATTGGTTCTCTTCAGCCAACCTGGGAAAATTGGTAATTACAATTGCAAGGGGCAAACTCTAACTTAAAGGTACATACACAAGCTCAGATGTGGACACTCTCATAGTTTAAATGTGTAGACTGGATAGAGCATGGAGGTCAGACAGCCATGTGAACTTGCGCAAGCCCTTACCCTCTCCCTGGGCCTGAGCCTCCTTTTCCTCATCTGTACAATGGACCCAGTGTAGAAGGGTGGTGATGTACAAGGAGGGTTACCAAAAGAATCAAATTAAATGATATGTGTTAAATGCCTGGTATGGTATTCAACAAATGCCAATGCTCTTTTCTTTTCCTGGAAGGTGCCTATTTCTCCCTGGAACATCCCCAATTCATTCATTGCATGAATTTTGGGCATCTCTTTCTCCCTTCATTTAGAACAAGGGTGGGCAACTCATTCTGTGTACATTCATGAGAAATCTGGCTCCACAATCCAATCACCTCCCACCAGGCCCCACCTCCAACATTGGGAATTACATTTCAATATGAGATTTGGGTGGGGACACACATTTAAACTAAGAATATCCACATCTGAGCCTGTGTCTGTACCTTTAAGTTGGAGTTTGCACCTTGCAATTGTAATTAGCCAGTTTTCCCAGGTTGGCTGAAGAGAACCAATAACTGTAGCTCCTGGTTAAACAAACAATTCTCTGTGGCCACTCACCTGCTTCTTAAGCAACAGACTTACTCAGGTGGGAAGCAGCTTGATTGCAAATCAACCCTGCAATTGGGCGCATCAATCGGGAGCATGGCTCGTGCTCGTGAGAACACACCTGTGACATTGCTTTCCCAACCAATAATCTCGAGGTTTCTCACTGTATCCAGGTTTTGGCTGATTTGAGAGTCTTCCTTCCTCAAAATAAACTTTACATACTCCATAGAAGTCTCTATTTGCAGCAGGCCATCTCAAACAAAACCTCCAAGTTTGATAAGGTAACGTGCCAACAGGCAGAAATTTGTTTTATTTGTACTGAATGTAGAGTATAAGGTATATTCTCCCAATTACAGACATTCAGAGCTCCAGAAACTACAGAATGACCAACCATTCTGTTTTTTTGGGACAGAGGGCATTCTGTGGACCCAGGAGTTTCAGTTTTAAAACTGAGAACATCCCTGGGAAATTGAGACAAGTTGACCACCCTAACAAGTGATGAGGCGTAACATGAGACCTTTTGATCCTCTTCCAAGAACACTAGCTGGTCATCTACCCACCACCCATGACTGAAGCTGGCCCAGGTAAAGGGTGTTCATTAGCACTGTCTCAGGTACAACTACACATCTTATGCTGGATTCCTGAGTCTAAAGAAATCCAGATTCTTTGAACACAAGAATGTTGGGGTTGGGCAAAGAAGCAGAGCAGCTGGGACTTCCCACCTGTGATCACAGGAATTTGCCCAGAATTGTCTTTCAAGTCAGATCTTATGCATGGGACCAGTCTTGTGGTAGACACTGGGAAAATTGATAGATCTTGCCACACTCTAGTGGAATAGCCTTGGATAAGTCCTCTCTAACTCTCAATATCCTCACCTCCACTTTGACAATAACGTTATATCCTTCAAAGAGCAGCGGTGAGAATCCTATAGGCCACAGCCTGCACTTCACAAAACACTGAATTCATGCCAGTTCTCCCCTATTCCACGCCCATGATGAGGCGTATATTCAGGGATAACGTGTTAACATCCTCAAAATGTTCCCCCATGAGTTTAGATTCTAACTCTGTTAGGATTGCAGATCAGAGCAGAAAAAAGAAATAACACTGTATTTTGCTTTCCTCTTCTCCGGAATGAGCATCACAAATGATCCATGAGCCTATGAGTTATAAAAATTCAGATTCTCCAACCTGGCCATTTGACAGATAAAGAAACTGAGGGCCAAGATGAATAGGTGGGTGAAAAGCCTGCTAGATAGCAAATCTAAACCCCAGACTTTGAACATCCAATCTTCTCATTCAATTGTTCCTCTATCACACTGTCCCCCAACCCTTCAATTAGGGATTTGGCCCCTGACAGTATAATGAATTGGAAGAGCAAAATTAAAAGCCTTAAGAAGATACAAGCACTTTACAGTACTGTTGAGTCTTGAACAACATGGGTTTGTACTGTGCAAGTCCACTTATATGTGAATTGTGGCTTTTCTTCTGTCTCTGTCACACTTGAGACAGCAAGACCAACTCATCCTCTCCCTCCTCCTCCTCAGCCTATTCAACGTGAAGATGACGAGGATGAAGACTTTATGATGGTCCACTTCCCTTTAATAAATGGTAAATATATTTTCTCTTCCTTATGATTTTTTTTTTTGATACAGGATCTTGCTCTGTTGCCCAAGGTGGAGTGCAGTGGCACAATCATAGCTCACTGCAGCCTCGACCTCCCATCCCAAGTGATCCTCCCACCTCAGCCTCCCAAGTAGCTGAAAACAGGCATGTGCCATCATTCACAGCGAATTTTTGTATTTTTTGTATTTGCTATGTTTCTCAGGCTGGTCTTAAATTCCTGGGCTCAAGCAATTCACCCTGCTCAGCCTCCCAAAGTGTTGGGATTACAGGCATGAGCCACCACACTTGGCCCTTTATGAATTTCTTAAGAACATCTTCTCTAGTTTAATCAACAAATATAGTATATAATACCTACATAAAATATGTGTTAATCACATATATTATTGGTTTATGTTTTTGGTGAGGCTTCTGGTCCAAGGAGGCTATTATTAAAGTTTTGGAGGAGTCAAAAGTTACACAGCTTTTTTACTGTATACTGGGTCAGTGCCTCTAATTCCTGCATTGTTCAAGGGTCAGCTATACTGATGCTTGATTAAAGGGTATGAGAGCAGCTGGGCCCCGTGGCTCATGCTTGTAATTCCAGCACTTTGGGAGGCATGAGGTCAGGAGTTTGAGACCAGCCTGGCCAATATGATGAAACCCTGTCTCCACTAAAAATACAAAAAATTAGCTGGGTGTGGTGGTGGGCACCTGTAGTCCCAGCTACTTGGAATGCTGAGGTAGGAGAATCGCTTGAACCCGGGAGGCGGAAGTTGCAGTGAGCCAAGATCATGCCACTGCACTCCAGCCTGGGCAACAGTGTGAGACTCCATCTCAAAAAAATATATATAAAGGGTGTGAGAGCTGGTTTTGCGTGAAGGAAGAGGGAAGCATAGGCATTGAATGCCTTGGGCAGGCCTATGGAGGAGGGGCAAGAAGCACTAATTGGAAAGAAGTCAGCTAACCTGACCCAACTAGCTGGCTTCCAGCTGGCCCCAATCAAGAGCCTATGCTTGATTGCTTAGTAAGAGTGATCCAAACTTAGTTTGTTTTGTTTTTTAATGAATACAATTCTAGCTACCAAGAAATAGGGCTTCCTGGCCTGGAAATATGAAACAGCAGCCCCATAATAAAGTGGGGTGTTGGTGCCAGCTCTCCCAGGCTATCAGATCAGCGTCTTTTGTATCTAGGACATAGGTAATAGCAGGCTCACTCTGTTTTATTATATCTGAAATTCTGCAGTGCTTTTGCTTACACCCCAGGACTACCTCTATAATTTAGACTTGTGCCTTAAGATGGCTCTCTCCTTGATAAATCATGCTGGTAATGTGAAATCAGTTTTTAAGCTGGGAAGGAACTGATTGTGTAATCGAAAAGCTGTACCCAATTTGCTCAGCCCAAGAATCTGACAGTTCAAAAGGTAGAAAGAGCTTCTTGCCAAGAGTGGATTGTGAAATGGATTAGAAAATCAAGGCTGTTATTGCAGGTGCTACTTTGCAGCTCCTGAGTACCTCTGACAGATGCAGAATAAACCCATCATTTTGACTGTGACTATGTTTTCAAGTCATTTTAACTGTATTTTTCCCCTTAAACTGTAGATAAGAATCAGGATTCAGAGTTAATATCCTTCTTATTAATCTGTGAAGAAAAATGAACCTGTTTATCAGGTTCTTGGGAAGTTGGAAATTCAGCTAGATTTAGTAATATCCTATGACAAAGATGAAGTATTTCTGAGAGTAACAGAAGCAATGTATAATGTGATATTCTAAAAGTGTGTTCAATTATGCATTAGATTAAAATAGAAAATAAATTATAGGTGAAATTGTAGATAACAAAAAAGATTTCCAGGCTCCATTCCTGACCCACTTATAAAGAACCATATTCAGTGGGTCAGAATTCTTTTTCTTTTTTTCTTTTTCTTTTTCTTTCTTTTTACTGTACTTTAGGTTCTGGGGTACATGTGCAGATCATGCAGGATTGTTGCAAGGTACACACGTGCAATGTGGTTTCCTGCCTCCATCCCCCCATCACCTACATCTAGCATTTCTCCCCATGTTATCCCTCCACGACCTCCCCACCCTCCCCCCACTGTCCCTCCTTTGGCCCTCCCCAACAGACCCCAGTGTGTGATGCTCCCCTCCCTGTGTCCCTGTGTCCTCATTGTTCAACACCTGCCTATGAGTGAGAACATGCGGTGTTTGATTTTCTGTTATTGTGTCAATTTGCTGAGAATGATAGTTTCTAGATTTATCCATGTCCCTACAAAGGACACAAACTTATCATTTTTTATGGCTGCATAATATTCCATGGTGTATATGTGCCACATTTACCTTGTCCAGTCTATCATCAATGGGCATTTGGTTTGGTTCCAGGCCTTTGCTATTGTAAACAGTGCCACTATGAACATATGTGCACATGTGTCTTTATAATAGAATGATTTATAATCCTTTGGGTATATACCAAGTAATAGGATTGCTGGGCCGAATGGAATTTCTATTTCTAGGTCCTTGAGGAAGTGCCACACTGTCTTCCGCAATGGCCGAACTAGTTTACGCTCCCACCAACAGTGTAAAAGTGTTCCTTTCTCTCCACATCCTCTCCAGCATCTGTTGTCTCCAGATTTTTTAATGTCGCCATTCTAACTGGCATGAGATGGTATCTCAATGTGGTTTTGATTTGCATTTCTCTAATGACCAGTGATGATGAGCATTTTTTCATATGTTTGTTGGCCTCATATATGTCTTCTTTTGAAAAGTGTCTGTTCATATCCTTGACCCACTTTTGAATGGGTTTGTTTGTTTTTTTCCTGTAAATCTTAGTTATTTGCAGATTCTGGATATTAACCCTTTGTCAGATGGGTAGATTGCAAAAATTTTTCCCCATTCTGTTGGTTGCCAGATCACTCTAATGATTGTTTCCTTTGCTGTGCAGAAGCTCTGGAGTTTAATTAGATCCCTTTTGTCTATTTTGGCTTTTGCTGCCATTGCTTTTGGTGTTTTAGTCATGAAGTCCTTGCCTATACCTGTTTCCTGAATAGTTTTGCCTAGGTTTTCTTCTAGGGTTTTTATGGTATTAGGTCTTATGTTTAAGTCTTTAATCCATCTGGAGTTAATTTTAGTGTAAGGTGTCAAGAAGGGATCCAGTTTCTGCTTTCTGCACATGGCTAGCCAGTTTTCCCAACACCATTTAATAAACAGGGAATCCTTTCCCCATTGCTTGTTTTTGTGAGGTTTGTAAAAGATCAGATGGTTGTAGATGTGCAGTGTTGCCTCTGAGGCCTCTGTTCTGTTCCATTGGTCTCTCTCTCTGCTTTAGTACCCGTACCATGCTATTTTGATTACTGTAGCCTTGTAGTATAGTTTGAAGTCAGGTAGCATGATGCCTCCAGCTTTGTTCTTTTTGCTCAGAATTGACTTGGCTATGCAGGCTCTCTTTTGGTTCCATATGAAGTTTAAGGTGGTTTTTTCCAGTTCTGTGAAGAAGATCATAGGTAGCATGATGGGGATAATTTACTTTGGACAATATGGCCATTTTCACAATACTGATTCTTCCTAATCATTAGCATGGAATGTTTTTCCATCTGTTTGTGTCCTTTCTTATTTCCTCGAGCAGCGGTTTGTAGTTCTCCTTGAAGAGGTCCTTTACATCCTTTGTTGGTTGTATTCCTAGGTATTTTATTCTCTTTGTAGCAATTGTGAATGGCAGTTTATTCTTGATTTGGCTCTCCTTAAGTTTCTTATTGGTGTATAGGAATTCTTGTGATTTCTGCACATTGATTTTGTATTCTGAGACTTTGCTGAAGTTGCTTATCAGTTTCAGGAGATTTTGGGCTGAGACGATGGGGTCTTCTAAATATACAATCATGTTGTCTGCAAATAGAGACAATTTGACTTCCTCCTTTCCTAATTGAATACCCATATTTCTATAACATAGCATTTTCTAATTCAAGTACAGTGCTATTAGTGGAATATTGTG
>CAUYLG010002632.1:0-29935 GCA_963573385.1 Cacajao melanocephalus
AGAAATAAAATCCTTTATGAACAAGCAATTGCTCAGAGATTTCATCACCACCAGGCCTGCCTTACAAGAGCTCCTGAAAGAAGCACTAAACATAGAAAGGAACAACCAGTACCAGCCACTCCAAAAATGTACCAACTGGTAAAGAGCATCAACACAATGAAGAAAATGCATCAACTAACAGGCAAAACATCCAGCTAGCATCAAAATGGCAGGATCAAAATCACACATAACAATATTAACCTTAAATGTATATGGGCTAAATGCCCCAATCAAAAGACACAGACTGGCAAATTGGATAAAAAGTCAAGACCCATTGGTGTGCTGTATTCAGGAAACCCATCTGATGTGCAAGGACACACATAGGCTCAAAATAAAGGGATGGAGAAAGATTTACCAAGCAAATGGAGAGCAAAAAAAAAGCAGGAGTTGCAATCCTAGTCTCTGATAAAATGAACTTTAAACCAACAAAGATCAAAAGAGACAAAGAAGGGCATTACATATGGCAAAAGAATCAATGCAAAAAGAAGAGCTAAAAATCCTAAATATATCCACACCCAATACAGGAGCACCCAGATACATAAAGCAAGATCTTAACAACCTACAAAGAGACCTAGACTCCCACACAATAATAGTGGGAGACTTTAACACTCCACTGTCAATATTAGACAGATCAAGGAGACAGAAAATTAACAAGGATATCAAGGACTTGAACGCAGATCTGGACCAAGCTGACCTAATAGATATCTACAGAACTCTCCACCCCAAATCCACAGAATATACATTCTTCTCAGCACCACATCGCATGTACTCTAAAATTGACCACATGATTGGAAGTAAATCACTCCTCAGCAAAGGCAAAGGAATGAAAATCATAACAAACAGTCTTTCAGACCACAATGCAATCAAATTAGAACTCAGGATTAAGAAACTAACTCAGAACCACACAACTTCATGGAAACTGAACAACTGGCTCCTGAATGTTGACTGGATAAGCAATGAAATGAAGGCAGAAATAAAGATGTTCTTTGAAACCAAGGAGAATGAAGATACAACATACCAGAATCTCTGGAACACATTTAAGGCAGTGTCTAGAGGGAAATTTATAGCAACAAATGCCCATATGAGAAGATAGGAAAGATCTAAAATTGACACCCTATCATGAAAATTTAAAGACCTAGAAGAGCAAGATCAAAAAAACTCAAAAGCTAGCAGAAGACAAGAAATAACTAAGATCAGAGCAGAACTGAAAGATAGAAACCCAAAAAACTCTTTAAAAAAATCAGTAAATCCAGGAGCTGGTTTATTGAAAAGATCAACCAAATAGACAGACTCCTAGACAGATTAATAAAAAAGAAAAGGTAAAATAATCAAATAGATATAATAAAAAACAATAAAGGGGGGATATCACCATCGATACCACAGAAATACAAACTACCCTCAGAGATTACTACAAACAACTCTATGCACATAAACCAGTAAACCTGGAAGAAATGAATAAATTCCTGGACACTTGCACCCTCCCAAGCCTATACCAGGAAGAAGCTGAAACCTTGAACAGACCAATAACAAGGGCTGAAGTTGAGACAGCAATTAATAGCTTACCAACCAAAAATACTCTAGGTCTAGATGGATTCACAGCCGAATTCTACCAGAGGTACAAAGAGGAGCTGGTACCATTCCTTCTGAAACTATTCCAAACAATACAAAAAGAGGGAATCCTTCCCAAATGATTTTATGAGACCAACATCATCCTGATATCAAAACCTGGAAGAGACTCAACAACAACAAAAAAAACCTCAGCCCAATCTCCATGATGAACGTAGATGCAAAAATCTTCAATAAAATAGTGGCAAACTGATTACAACAGCACATCAAAAAGCTTATCCATCAGGATCAAGTAGGCTTCATCCCAGGGATGCAAGGCTGGTTCAACATATGCCGCTCTATACTGTAATCTACCACATAAACAGAATCAAAGACACAACCACATGATTATTTCAATACATGCAGAAAAGGCCTTCGACAAAATTCAACAGCTCTTTATGCTAAAAACTCTAAATAAACTAGGTATTGAAGAAACGTATCTCAAAGTAATAAAAGCTATTTGCGACAAACCTACAGCCAATATCATACTGAATGGGCAAAAACTGGAAGCATTCCCTTTGAAATCAGGCACTAGACAAGGATGCCCTCTTTCACCACTCCTGTTCAATTTAGTATTGGAAGTTCTAGCAAGAGCAATCAGGCAAGAACAAAAAAATAAAGGGTATTCAATTAGAAAAGGAGGAAGTCAAATTGTCTCTATTTGCAGATGAGATGATTTTATATTTAGAAGACCCCATCATCTCAGCCCAAAATCTCCTGAAACTGATAAGCAACTTCAGCAAAGTCTCAGGATACAAAATCAATGTGCAGAAATCACAAGCATTCCTATACACCAAGAACAGACTAACAGAGAGCCAAATCATGAGTGAAGTCCCATTCACAATTGTTACAAAGAGAATAAAATACCTAGGAATACAACTAACAAAGGATGTAAAGGACCTCTTCAAAGAGAAGTATAAACCACTGCTCAAAGAAATAAGAGAGGACACAAACAGATGGAGAAACATTCCATGCTCGTGGTTAGGAAGAATCAGTATTGTGAAAATGGCCATACTGCCCAAAGTAATTTACAGATTCAATGCTATCCCCGTCAAGCTACCAATGACCTTCTTCACAGACCTGGAAAAAGCCACCTGAAACTTCATATGGAACCAAAAGAGAGCCCACAAAGCCAAGACAATCATAAGCAAAAAGAACAAAGCTGGAGGCATCACGCTACCTGACTTCAAGTTATACTACAAGGCTACAGTAATCAAAACAGCATGGTACTGGTACCAAAACAGAGATATATACCAATGGAACAGAACAAAGGCCTCAGAGGCAATGCCACACATCTATAACCATCTGAACTTTGACAAACCTGACAAAAACAGTCAATGGGGAAGGGATTCCCTGTTTAATAAATGGTGTTGGAAAACTGGCTAGCCATGTGCAGAAAGCAAAAACTGGACCCCTTCCTGACACCTTACACTAAAATTAATTCCAGATGGATTAAAGACTTAAACATAAGACCTAACACCATCAAAACCATTCAGGACATAGGCATAGGCAAGGACTTTATGACTAAAATGCCAAAAGCATTGGCAACAAAAGCCAAAATAGACAAATGGGATCTAATTAAACTCCAGAGCTTCTGTACAGCAAAAGAAACAATCATTAGAGTGAACTGGCAACCAACAGGATGGGAAAAAATTTTTGCAATCTACCCATCTGACAAAGAGCTAATAACCAGAATCAACAAAGAATTAAAACAGATTTACAAGAAAAAACAAACAAACCCATTTAAAAGTGGGTGAAGGATAGGAACAGATAGTTTTCAGAAGACATATATGAGGCCAACAAACTTATGAAAATATGCTCATCATCACTGGTTATTAGAGAAATGCAAATCAAAACCACATTGAGATACCACCTCACGCCAGTTAGATTGGTGATCATTAAAAAATCAGGAGACAACAGATGCTGGAGAGGAAGTGGAGAAATAGGAAGACTCTTACACTGTTGGTGGGAGTGTAAATTAATTCAACCACCATAGAAGACAGTGTGGTGTTTCCTCAAGGACCTAGAAATAGAAATTCCAGTTGACCCTGCAATCCTATTGCTGGGTATATGCCCAAAGGATTATAAATCTTTCTATTATAAAGGCACATGCACATGAATGTTTATTGTGGCACTGTTTAGAATAGCAAAGACCTGGAACTGACCCAAATGTTCATCAATTATAGACTGGACAAGGAAAATGTGGCACATATACACAATGGAATACTACGCAGCCATAAAAAACAATGAGTTTGTGTCCTTTCTAGGGACATGGATGAATCTGGAAACTATCATTCTCAGCAAACCGACACAAGAACAGAAAACCAAACACCGCATGTTCTCATCAGTGGGTGTGGAACAATGAGAACACATGGACACAGGGAGGGGAGCATCACACACTGGGGTCTGTTGTGGGGGTGCCAAGGGAGGGACAGCAGGAGGTTGGGGAGGGATAATATGGGGAGAAATGCCAGATACAGGTGATTGGGGGATGGAGGCAGCAAACCACATTGCTATGTATGCACCTATGCAACGACCCTGCACGATCTGCACATGTACCCCAGAACCTAAAGTACAATTAAAAAAAAAGAATATCCTTATACCTTCCCCAAAATATTTGCATAATTCAATTTCTCATTTCATTCAGGTTGTATTAGTCAGTTTTTGACATTACTGTAAAGGAATACCTGAGGATAGATTGTTTATAAAGAAAAGAGGGTTAATTGATGTATGGTTCTGCAGGCTGTACAAGCATGGCACCAGCATCTGCTCGGCTTCTGGTGGGGCTTTAAGAAGCTTACGATCATAGTGGGAGGCAAAGCAGGTGCTAGCACCTCACATGGCAAGAGTGGGACCAAGAGAGGGTAAAGGGGGAGGTCTCAGACTCTTTTAAATAACCAGATGTCATGTTGACTGAGTGAGAACTCACTTACCACCAAGAGGATGGTTCAGAACCACTCATGAGGGATCCGCCTCCACGATCCAATCACCTCCCACCAGGTCCCACCTCCAACACTGGGAATCACATTTCAGTATGTGAATTGGAGGGACAAATATCCAAATGATATCATAGATCTTGGCTTACATTTCATTCCATCATCAAAAATGTCCCTAACCCCCTTATTTAAAAGATTGTTCCACATCATTCTCTGGCATCTAGCATAATGCTCGACTTTTTTTCTTAGCGCATGTACGTTACTAACCATTATTGATTAAAATCACAGGTAGATTCTGAAGGCCAAAGAAAAATCTTTGAATTGTCCTTTCAACTAAAGAATATATTTTCCACGGTTTCCTAACATCATTAAAACACTGGTCCAGCTAAAATTCTAAAACTTAAAGGTGTAGCTTAAGTATTTTGAAGCTCTCAAATAAAGAACAGAAGTAGAATGGTATTTGGCATTTAAGATGCAAGTGGTTGGCCCTGACTGACAATCAGATGACAGGCCTGTCTGTGAAAGTTTTTCTCTAGACTGTTTTCACATCACAGTTTGAAAGTTACATCTACACATTTTCCTGATGGTATATGTGGGCTGTTTTCTTAGGTTCCCTGGCCTACTTTAACAGGAATCTAGGATAAACGTACATTCTGAACTCATGAGTAAAATGTGTATGATGTGAGAAACCTACAGAATGGAAGTCTAGCACCAGCTGTCCCATGTAATGTTCCAACTTCATGCTACATAAAGCAGAGAAGAGAAGCATCATGAATTCATGAAGTATAGTTCAGTAACCTGGGGCTTTCCGATTTTTGCCAGATGAAAAGACAACTGGAGTTGGCATTTAAGTACCAGCATAATCTTGTAATTCTGGCAAAAGTTTTTGAGTGAGAAATTGCCTAATACCAAATGATGCTCACAGTCTGTAACTACATTACAGAATCCTGATGTCAAAGAATTTTCTTCCAATAAATTTGCTCAAACTTCTATGAGACATAAAATACCTTTATGAACAGTAATTGCTATTGTATCTTGGTGAGCTAATAACAAGTACAGGAATATCTCCAGGGCAAGAATGGAATGGAGAATGGATCATGGGGAAATAACTCTAAAATGGTTCTCCAGGGCTAAAGCAGATGGTAGTATATTTGAAAAATGCAGGGGAATAAATTATAGCTATTTGCATTTCTGCTCTGAAGGCAATGCTTGTGTTTTCTGTAGGATGACTTCTTTGCAAAGGATTATTAACTTGAGAGAGGAGAACTACAACAAATGATATTTTAATGAGTAGCATTAAAAATGTGTTTCTTTTGTTATGATTTCACTAAAAAAATCATATTTTGGTAGAGAGATCTTGATTATATTTTAGAAGCTCTGCTGAGTCTTTCTCATTAAATAAAATATTAACACATTTTAGGAAGAAAATTACTAACATGGGTTTCCCTTTCAGAAATTATTCATTTCAACAAATATGTAACAAGATCTTGTTATGGTCATGGCATGGCACTATTCCAGGTACTAAGAGGAATGAAATAGATTCCTTGACCTCAAGGCATTTATGATTTGGTAAAGAATATTCCAAAAGCTAAATTTTCTGTATTATATGATAAGGTATAGTAACAATATGTAGACTACCCACCCCACTCACATTATAGTAGCTGATTTTTCTTTCTAGTTGGGGGTGGGGAGGAAACCACCTTAAACTCTTTCTGAGAATAACAAAACAACTTGTAATGTTAGATAAATGTAATCAGCGATGATGAGAAAACATAATGGACTGACTGATGAGGTGGAAAGGCTTTGATTGCCTTGATATGTGATAAGACCATGTTTGTGTATGTTAAGAAGCCAAAGAATTATTTTTGCAAAGGGTTGTCATAATACAAAACCCTTAAGAAAAGACAAAGTGTGACATCAAAAAAAAATACATTTTCGGCTTGAGCAAGGGAATATTTGATCACTCGAGGAGGAGAATCTATTGACATAATCTTACAGTTCAGGGAAAAGCTGTGAGGAATTATGGCACTATGGAATATAAGGGAAAAAATGGATAGAGACTGGGTATAAAGGGAGACTCCTTGAAGGAGTTGGTTTTTAATCTCGGCTTTGAAGGTTATGTATGGGTGGAGTATGTGGAAAAGAATGATTGAGTCAGAGAAACCAGAGTGAACAAATGTACAAAGCCCTGAACTTCCTGGGAAACTTGTGGAGAAAAATAATCTATCTGCCTTATTTGTAAAAGCTAAAAAAGCAAAGAGAGTTTGCAACTAGTTCACAGTAAGCAATGAAGAGAATGTAGGATGTGAAGAATAATGCAATGAGACCAGAGTTTTAGAAAGATAACTTTGAAAGAGCAATGTAAATGATAAGGAGAATGTATGTGACAGTCATTCATACCAGAGAAAAATTTATCTCATTTAGTCCTCTGCAATAACTAGCATATTGATAAGCAGACATTCCACAAATATTTCAATTCAGTCAGCACTAGGTTACAGCATGTCTACCACATTCAAGCATCTGTGGAGGGGAAAAAAAATAATAATAATAAAGAAACAACATTTTTGATGAATAATGAATTTACAGAGATTTGGAGGTCATCCAAGGTTTAGTTGCCCCAGTGTCATTTTTCCATGTGTACATTTAAGGGGTACTAGTGCAGTTTTGTTACACGGATAGGTTTCATAGTGATGAAGTCCGGGCTTTTCATGTATCCAAATAATATACATTGTATTCATTAAGTAATCTCTCATCATCTACCTCCCTCCCACCTCCCTTCCTCATTCCTTTGAGTCTAATGTCTATCTGTGTCCGTGTGAACACGTTATTTAACTTCTACCTGTGAGAACATATGATATGTGAGTCTCTGTTTCTGAGTTGTTTCACTTCATTTTGAAATGGTTTTCATTCCACTCCCAAGGATACCAGCAGTCAGGAACAAGTCTGAAGAATGAGCATAAAATGATTACAAATTTTATTAACAAATAAATAAACTAGGAAGCCAGAATGATTTAATCAGATTGGATCTGACTACCATAGAGGGCAATCAGAAAACCCCGTGGAGGACCTGCTCCTTTTGTATATTTCCAACGCATGAAGAAAAATCTTTACCTAGAAGCCATACATTCTAAGCCATGCCTGACTTGCCGCCTAGATACCATTTAAACATGTGCAGTATAAGCAATAGCTGCTTGATAGGGATGTTGAAATCAGGAAGAGGAAAAGACTCTTTGGTTGAAAATAATGTGGTAATATTTAGCTTCTCAGTGCTGTGTGTGCCCCAAGCTTGCCTTTATCCTTAACCCCTGAGGAGAGAAGCTGGATTCAAGCAAGTGGCTCAAGATCCAAATGTAGCACATGAGCTTATTCCTAATGCAGGTAGGAGGTCCTAGAGAACAACATGCTCTATAAAACCTTTGGCAGCAGATAGAGATGACCATATGCTCCTCTTTCCATTTCTTCTTGCCATTTTCTACTCTCCTCTCCCCTGTAGGTCACTGGAAAGCAAAAGCTAAACATTCTTCCAACAACAACAACAAAAACCCACACCACAAGCTATACTCTCAACTTGTTCTTCAACAAGCACAGTCCATTTCTGAGCCAGTTTGGAATTTGAACTGACAACCCAACAATTTTGCTGGCTTGTCTCTCAAAATCAAGGTTTTTTTTTGTTGTTGTTTGTTTGTTTGTTTGTTTGTTTTTGTTACATCTTAGTCCAGGGTGTGAGAAGTACAGCTCTGACAGATTTTTTTTTTTTAATCTCTGTTTCAACTCCACAGCATTTCTTTTGGACATTCTCCCACTGAGCATGTGTTCAGAGGAACTTCAGCCTTATCAGTAATCTATATCTCAGCTGTCACTACTTTTTCAGAAAAACCTGAATTTTCAGTTTCTATGGAACACACAAAGTAAGTTCTTATAAGACTAAGGTGATATAGATGGCAAATGTGGCAGGCATAAACATCTGGTCAAGGGGTGCTCTAGAGGCATGCAGACTAAGCTCTTTCTGGACAGTACCTTTAAGGAGAATTAAAGATACCTAGGTCTAACAGATCCTCAGTCCTCAAGGAAATAGCCTATCATGTTAATTAGTCCATACTTGGGCTAGAAATCTGTGGGGAAAAAATTCTAAAACATATACCACAAGGAGTATAACCAAAAAGTTTCTCAGCCTGATGAGAATTTACATGTGAGTGTCTGAAAGCACATTGTGAACTAAGAGATGCATTGTCATGTGGGCCTCTAGTTAGGGTTTTATTTCCTTAAATTTTAAGCATAGTTCTCCCTATTGGCCCATATTTATGTTTCAGTTTTATCCATATTTATCTCCATCAATAGCATTTCATAAAGAATGTTGCCCTGAAACAGGCACACCCTTTTGTACAGATCCATCAGTGATAATATTTAAAATCAACCTTTATTGATATCTGCCTCATGTAGCCCAAGCCTGAACTTCATCACCCTAGACAGCATGTTCATCACCCTAGGAGCATAAGAATTGGATGTTGCGTGTAATTAGAAATATTGTTGGTTTGGTCACCTTATTTTACTATTTTATTTTATTTATTTTTGAGACAGGGTCTCAGTATGTCGCCTGGGCTGGAGTGCAGCAGGATGATCTCGACTCACTGCAGCCTCCGCCTCCCAGGTTAAAGTGATTCTCATGCCTCAGCCTCCCAAGTAGCTGGGATTACAGGCTTGCACCACCACACCTGGTTAATTATTTGTACTTTTAGTAGAGATGGGGTTTCGTCATGTTGGCCAGGCTGGTCTCAAACTCCTGGTCTCAAGTGATCCACCTGCTTCAGCCCCCCAAAGTGCCGGAATTATAGGCATGAGCCACCATGTCCAGTCTTTTGGTCACAATTTTAGCAACCAGGTGTGTATTCAATGATTCATGTTGTATGACTGCTCACAGGTATAGTAGAACTATTATTGCCAGGAAACCACAGGGCATACATATATTCATAACAAAGTTTTTCCATAAAGTTGAGGTTTCCCTCTAAAGTATTTAAATTATAATTTAACTATTTTGCATGAAAACATTTGGAAATGTGTTTTTAAAGTCATTTTTAAAATTTAAAACACGTCTTCTCACTGCCAAATGTAATTGATTTAAAAAAATTCACACAAAGTAAAAATATGGTTCTATCTTACAATAAGGTTTCATTTCTCAGCTATATTTCTCCATCTGTTTATAAATTGTCTACTTCCTCCACTAGTTCCTTTCACATATTTTAATCAGTTATTTTATAATCTTTGTCTTCTAATTCCAACATCTGGACTGCGTCAATTGACTCTTTTTCACTTGATTATGAACCAACTTTTCTGGCTTCTTTGCCTGTCTCATAATTTTTGGTTGTATGATGGACATTGCATGGGAAAATAAAACAGGATGAAATAAATATTAACTCTTTGAAAAGAATATATCCCTTTATCTTCAGACAGCTGATGTGGGGAGTTGAGTCAATCTAATCATCTAATCTATAAACTGAGCTAAACCTGGGATTTGCTGCAGCTCTAGCTAAATTCACTTCACCACTACCATCAAATAATTAGAAGGCAGGATCAGGGCTTTACCTTCATCAGGTCTTAGAATATAATTACTGATGGTTGTTTCAAGATTCCCCTATATTCTACAAGCCAGATTTCAGATCTCCAAATTGTAGGTGATTTCTCTTGTTCTCCGTTCTTATAGCACAATCATAAACCTTTGAGGTAATATATTTTGTCTCTGCTCTCTAGTCCTGTAAACAGTTTTCTATGCCTTGTTAAATCTCACTGTCATACTAGTCTGCCACCAACCTTCAGCAGAATGATGCTTTATATTTAGTAAAGTTCCCATCCTCCTAAGAGAAAATCTCTCTTGGATTCCCTGCCCTATTCCAGAGTTGGGCACATTAACACTGTGAAGTTGGTGCACGTGCTGTGGAAAAGGTTGGAGAGTGACTGCAGACTTACTTTGGGCTAGATCTGCCCAGGATTCTAACGTGTCATGCCAGCCCATGCCTGGCCATAAAAGATTGTTAAAAGTTGGGCTTGTTTCTCCTTACCCCATCTATGGCAGGTTTTGTTCTTCTGCCATGCCCTCAGGGGTGATACAGCTGTGGCAGTGCTCTCTAGGAGTAACTCATCTCTCTCTACTTATCATACTTAGGTATCTTTGTGTCATCAGAAAGATGAGGGTTTTTTTTTTTTTAGAGTATAATTGTATGGCTTATTTAGCTTTATCTCTTTGTCAAGTGGGAGCAAAGGTATCTTACAGCAGTCTACGTTCTAGAAGCACAAGTTATACAGTGAAAATTGAAAGCCTGTCTCCTTGTTCTCCAGATGCATCCAAGTGTGTACACACATTCACACACTCTTATTCATTTATTTCAATGTGTGCATATGTGTGTGAATTCAAAAATATCTTGCTATGTACTCTCTCTACAACTTAACACTTTTTCTCAACAATGTGCTGAGGGCACTTTTTTCTATCAGTACATGTAGAACTACCTTATTCTTTTGAACATTTGTATAGTATTTCATTATATTGGTTGAGCCATTATTTATCCAGGCAATTTCTTACAGATGAACATTTAGTTATTAAATACTTAATACTATAAATATTGTAGTCATGAATAATCTTACAAGGTAGCCGGAGTTTCATGAGTATTTCTAAGGTTGGATTTCTAAAAGTAAAATAGCCAGTTTGAAGTTTAAAAGATGATAATAAACATAATGTGACCTCATATTGCTCTGTGGTATTATTATGATTATTTTTGCTATATTGCTTGGATGTTCTGATTACTTGTTGACAAATGCTGGGCTATTTGTCCCCTTGAACAAAGGCCTAAGGCCAGAGAACCAAAGTACTCTTTGTGGAACACAGGTCCCATTATTGTTCATAAAAAGGATTCTGTGTTGAAGTTAGATTGGGAATTCCAGTACATTTTACTCACTTACTTTCCTTTTTAGAGATAAAGACTCTAGGAAGCCATAAAGAAAAACTGAGCAATTTAACTTGATTCAACCCAGTGTGTTCCACACATCTTGATCAAGGAACTCTTTCATTGCCTATTACCACCTGACATCCTATTAAACAAAAACACACTTTGGGAAATGCCACTCTAAACAATTTTGTTCTTTTATTTTTTTAATTTTATGTTAATTTTTTAAATAGAGAATAAAAAATACAGAGTAGATTTGAAATATTTCTTTTATTTTACAGTTCTGTTATCTAAAAGATGTGTTTCACCTTTTAACTTTTCCAAATGAAGAATTTCAGTGAATAAATGTGTATGTTTCTGTTTTTTTCAATCTCTTCCCTGGTTATGAGGTATTAAGCACTTTTCACAACGAATTGTCTTTTCTTTTATCTGCTATTCCAGAAAGGCTTTTTGCTTAGGGATGGGGTAGGTTCATGCTTGTTAGAATTGTTTACAAACTAGAAATCAGCAGACTTTTAAAGGAAGCCTTGGGCGTTATCTCATAAATCAATAATTGGAGCTTTTAATGGCTGAACTCTATTGAACCTACTTGACCTTCCCAAAATTCTTCTTACTTCTTTCAAGATTTTCATTTATATTTTCTCACAAATAAAGTATGATGTACTTGGCAATCTCCTGAAATCCTAACTTAGGAAAGTCTCCTGCTTATTTAAGGTTTACGTAGGGATAACGTGTTCTGTGAGAAGAGGAAACTAGGAAAGTTCAGTAATCTTGTTCATCATAAGGTATCAGAAGAGATCTGTGCAGCTAAACAAGGGAAACTCTATGCTAGGTAGAGTCACCATTAATTAAGAACTTCCTATAGGCCAGCCGCTGTGCTACGAAGTTTACCTGAATCACCTCATTTACTAGGCTCAACAACAAACTAAGAAATACTATTATTATCTCCATTGAATGGATAAAGAACTTTGGACTGAGTGAATCTAAAAGAAAAGAAAAACTTTGTTTAAAGTTATAGAGCAAATATAAAAATAAGTGACAAAGATGATGGTATAAGCCTGCCCAATTACAAAATCTGTCTTTAACCACTATGCTATTCTGTCCACCCTATGTGTGTGTGTGTGTATATGCGCATGTGTGACAGAGAGATTGATTGAGATTGAGAAGAGGCACACAGAGATAGAGACAGACAGGGAATGAGAATAAAACTAAGCAAAGGTATTGTTTGAAGATGTCAGATTAACTAAAGTAAGAGTCTGAGGTTGAAGGCCGGCACAAGCTCAGGTAAAATTTTCACTTGTCAGTGATCCTTCTAGATTCCATTATATTTACTGTCTTCATTTCTCCTCTAGAGCTTCCAGCGACATAGTTGTCAAATATGGAACAAAAATCTACTCTACAGATAAAGGGACTATCAAGATCTCTGAACTTTATAAAAATCCAGAGTTTCATATATAAAAATTTGGCTCAATTTCTAATGAACATAGATTACACGAAGTGAACAGTGTTTTCTCTGTGGATAGCTAATCAATACAAGTATCAAGAAAGGCTCAGATCCATTTACAGCTAGAAGCACACTTGAAAAAGCAAAGCACAGGTTTTTAAGGCTCAAAAATAATCTTAAACCTATTTGATCTGGTGTCATGATCACAGTTCACCATATACAGAAAACATGTATTTTTATTCATCACACATGTATTGAACATTTCATTTCCAAGGCAGAATATCAACTGTCACGATGCCTACACAAATACATGGTGATTTAAAAAATCAAAAAGTGAATTGCTTGAGTACACTTGGGAAGATTTTTTAAAATGGGAGATTAAAGAAAATATGCAAAGTTGATTCAACATACATAAATCAATCAATGTGATTCATCACATAAACAGAATTAAAAGCAAACACCACATGATCACCTCAATAGCTGCAGAAAAAGCTTTTGATAAAATCCAACATCCCTTCATGATAAAAAGCCTCAACAGAGTAGCAGGCATAGAAGGAAAATTCCTCAACATAAAAGCCATCTATAAAATCCACAGCTAACATCATACTGAACAGGCAAAATCTAGAAACATTCACCTTTAGAACTGGAACAAGACAAGAATGCCCACTCCCACCACTCCTATTCAACATAGTACTAAAAGTTCTAGTCAGAGCAATCAAGCAAGAGAAATAAAAGGCATCCAAATAGGAAAGGAAAAAGTCAAACTATCTCTGTTTGCTGACAGTATCATTCCATACTTAGAAAACCCTGAGGACTCCACCAAAAAGGCAACTAGAACTGATAAATGAGTTTAGCAAGGTTGCAGGATATGAAATCAATGTACAAAAATCAGTATTTCTATACATTAATAATATCCAGGCTGATAGTCAAAGAACGTGATTCCATTTAAAATACCACAAAAACAGTGAAATACCCAGAAAAGTAGCTTACCAATGAGATGAGAGATTGCTAAAAGGAAAACTACAAAACACTACTGGAAGAAGTAAGAGATGACATAAATAAATGGAAAAATGTTACTTGCTCATGGATTGGGAGAATCAATATCATTAATATGGCTATACTGTCCAAAGGAATTTAGAGATTCAATACTATTCCTATCAAACTACCAATGTCACTCTTCACAGGATTAGGAAAAAACTTTTCCAAAATGCATATGAAACCAAAAAAGAGTGCAAATAGCAATTCTGAGCAAAAAGAATAAAGCCAGAAGCAACACACTACCCAACTTCAAGCTATACTATAAGGCCACAGTAACCAAAACAGCATGGTACTGGCACAAACACAGACACAGAGCTCCATCAACCAAACAGAAAAGCCAGATATAAAGCCGTACACCTACAACCAACTAATCTTTGACAAGGCTGACAAAAGCAATTAATTGCTTTTCAATAAATTGTGCTGGGATAACTGGCTAGCCATATGTAGATGAATGAAACTAGACTCTTACCTTTCACAGTGTACAAAAATTAACTTAAATGGATTAAAGATTTAAATTTAAAACCTCAAACTATAAAAATCCTAGAAGAAACCCTAGGAAATGCCCTTCTCAGTGTTGGCTTTGGAAAGAATTTTTGGCTAGGTCCCCAAAAGCCATTGCAACAAACCAAAAATTCACAACCTACAATATGAGAGAAAGTATTTGTAAACTGTGCATCTGACAAAGGTCTAATATCCAGAATTCATACGTAACTTAAATCAAGCAAAAAACCCCATTAAAAAATGGGCAAATAACATGAACAGCCACCTTTCAAAAAGAAGACATATACATGGCCAACAAAGATATAAAAAAAATTCAACATCACTAAACATCAGAGAAATGCAAATCAAAATCGCAATTTGATACTGTCTCACACCAGTCAGACTGGCTATAATTAAAAAGTTAAAAAACAACAGATTCAGGCAAGGTTGCAGAGAAAAGGGAATGCTTGTGCACTGCTGGTGGGAAGGTAATTTAGTTCAGCCACTGTGGAAAGCAGTTTGGAGATTTCTCAAAGAACTTAAAACAGAGCTACCATTCAACTCAGCAATATCATTACTGAGTATATAACCAGAGGAAAATAGATAGTTATACAAAAAAGACATATACACTCATATGTTCATTGCCATGCTATTCATAGTAGCAAAGACATGGAATCAACTAGGTACCCATCAACAATGAACAGGATAAAGAAAATGTGGTACGTTTATGCCATGGAATACTATGCAGCCATAAAGAAGAATAAAATCATTTTCTTTGCAGCAGCATGGATGAAGCTGGAGGCCAGGATCCTAAGGTAGTTAACTCAGGAAGAAAAAAACAAATACCTGCATGTTCTCATTCATAAATGGGAGCTAAACATTGAGTGCACATGGACATAAACATGGGAACAATAGAGCCTGCTGATTATGGTCAGGTGAAGGAGGGATGTGGGAAGAGGAGTATGGGTTGAAAAACAACCTATTGGGTACTATGCTCACTACCTGGGTACAGTATAGCATGTAATAAATTGGCAGATGTCCCACCCCTGTATCTAAAATAACAATTGAATTTTTTTTAAAGGATACTGCTAACTTCTGACATACAAATAAACTACTAGGAAATAATTAAATGGCATTGGTGAAATAAATTTTAATCGGAAATCTCATTGTATTAGTCGGTTTTCACACTGCTGATAAAAACATACCCAAGACTGGGCAATTTACAAAAGAAAGAGGTTTGACGGGACTCACAGTTCCATGTGACTGAGGAGGCCTCACAATCACGGTGGAAGGTGAAAGGCACATCTCACATGGCAGCAGACAAAAGAAGAGACAAGTGAAAGGGGTTTCCCCTTATAAAATCATCAGGTCTCGTGAGACTTATTCACTATCACGAGAACAGTATGGGGAAAACTGCCCCCATGATTCAATTATCTCCCACTGGATTTCTACCACAACACAAGGGAATTAGGGGAGCTACAATTCGAGATGAGATTTGGGTGGAGACACAGCCAAACTGTAATCACTCATATTCATTGAACAAGTATTTGCTGAGCAACTATTACATGCTAGACATGTGCTAGGTCCTTGGACCATGGGGAATATGTAAGACAGTGTCTGACCTCAAACAGCTCAAAGCTGAGTGGGGTAGAGGGACAAAAAAAGGATAATAATCACACAATCCATTAAGGCATGTAACAGTAGCATAAACAAAAAGGAAAATAAAAGTCCCAGAGAATGGTTAACCTTTATGCAAAGCTTAAAGCTAGTTGACATGCTCTGGAAATGTTAGAGTTTAAGGAACACAGGCCTATTTTACCAAAGAGGAAATCAGGCACAGGGAGAGAAGGTGGCTTGTGCAAAGCTGGCGATTGACAGAATGGGACTAGAAAGATCCTTGACATCCAGGCTAGTGCCTTCTCATATGCAGTGGAAAAACCTTCACACAGTCATACACTGCATAACAATGTTTCAATCAAAGGACTGCATATAACACAGTGGTCCCCATAAGATTACAAGATGTATTTTTACTCTTCTCTTTTTATGTTTAGATATACAAACACTTAACTATTGTGTTACAATGGCATACAGTATTCAGCAAAGAAACATGGTGTACTGGTTTGTAGCCTTGGAACAATAGGCTATATCATATCCCATAGGTGTGTAGTAGGCTACACCAGCTAGGTTTGTACAAGTTCCCTCCATAATACATACATAATGATACAATCACCTAATGACATTTCTCAGGTTGCGGGTCCATTGCTAAGCAACAAATGATTGTATTCAAAGAAGACATGACCTTCTCTGGCATGCTTCTTGCCTGAGAGCAGTTGCAACCATTGACTTCCACTTCTGAGCTGCTTAGGTTGGGATGAATATTTGTGAGCATGCCCATGTACCTGCTGAAACAAAAGGAAAAGGCAAACAGTTTGAAATAAACGTTTTAATTGCAAAGAGGGACAGGGGTTCTTTTATGTGAACAATTTTACATTAGAACCACCTGCAACAAAGTGAGAACTGCTCCCTTCCTGGTTGAACAGGAATGCAAATAACTGCTGTATTTCCGCAATGTCAGTGCTTGTAGGTTTGTTAAAGTACCTCTTCTGTGTGTTAGATATATCACTAAGGCTACTAAGAACTATATCAATAATTAATTTAACCCCCTTTATTGTTTATAAAATAATGAAAACTGGAAAACACAATATACAGCTATGATTCTGTTTGAATCCCCATTCAGTTCTATTCATTAGACTGTTGAGATACAGCAAGAAGGTTGTTTTCTAGAAACTAGATGGGAATCCACATTATATAAGCAAGCTTGTCTATTACAGCATTATTTAGAAATAATGCTAAAACCTTAAAATAACCTAAACTCAAATGACGAGGGCAATAATTATACAAATTATGGCACATCCAAACAAAGAGACATCATTAGCTATTGAACACAGTGTTCTCAGAGAATACAGGAGAATTTAGAAGAAATGGCATATTAAAAAAGTAACCATTTTGTATAGTAACAACCCAATTTTATAAAAATGAAAAATATGTAAATGTGGTTATCTCTAATACTGGAAATATGATTAATTCTGTATACTTATTTGTATTTTCTAAATACCATAAACATTGGATTTTTGTGTTTATTTTTATTTTTATTTTTTTGGGTACATAGTAGGTAAATATGGGCTACATGAAATACGTTTTTTAATTTTTATTTTAATTTCTGGGGTGCATGTGCAGGATGTACAGGTTTGTTACATAGGTAAACGTGTATGGTGGTTTGCTGCACTTATCAACCCATCACTGAGGTAGTAAGCCCAGCATGCATTAGCTATTTTTTCTAATGTTTGCCCTCCCCCACCCCACCCACTGACAGGCCCCAGTGTGTGATGTTCCCCTCCCTGTATCCATGTGTTCTCATTGTACAGCTCCCACTTATAAGTAAGAACATATGGTGTTTGGTTTTCCGTTCCTGTGTTAGTTTGCTATGAAACCATTCAAATGATAATGGTTTCCAGCTCCATCCATGTCCCTGCAAAGGACATGATTTCATTCCTTTTTATGACTGCATAGTATTCCATGGTATACATGTGCCACATTTTCCTTATCCAATCTATCTACATGAAATATTTTGATACAGGCATGCAATCCATAGTAATCACATCAGGGTAAATGGGGGTATCTATCACTTCAAGCATTTATCTTTTGTGTTACAATCCAATTATACTCTTTATTTTATATGTATGTATATAATTAAATTATTTTTACTATCATCACACTTTTGTAGTAATAAGTAGTAGTTCTTAATTATTATTTCTATTTTTTGTATCCATTAACCATCTTCACTACCCCTCTCACTCCCCTCTGCTATCAACCATCCTTCTACTCTCTATCTCCATGAGTTTAATTATTATAATTTTTAGCTCTCACAAATAAGTCAGAATATGTGAAGTTTATCATTCTATGCCTGGCCTATTTCACTTAACATAATGACTTTCAGTTCCATCTATGTTGTTGCAAATAATAGCATCTTATTCTTTTTATGACTGAAGAGTACTTTATTATGCATATGTACCACATTTCCTGTAACCATTCACTAAGATACTTAGGTGGCTTCCCAGTCTTAACTATTATAAATAGTGGTGAAGTAAAGGTAGTAGTGTGAATATCTTTTCCATATATTCATTCTGTTTCTTTGGGGTATATACTTATGAGTAGGATTGCTGCATTGTATGTCAGTTCCATTTTTAGTTTTTTGAGAAACCTCCAAACTGTTCTCCACAATGGTTTTACTAATTTACATTCCCATTAACAGTGTACAAGGTTTCTCTTTTCTCCGTATCCTTGCCAGCATTTCTTATTCCCCGGCTTTGGATAAAGGCCATTTTAACTGGGATGAAATATGTCATTGTAGTTTTGATTTGCATTTCTCTGATGATCAGTGATGTTAAGCACCTTTTCATATACCTGTTTGTCATTGGTATGTCTTCTTTCAAAAAATGTCTATTCAGACCTTTTGCCCATTTTTTAAATCAGATTATTAGATTTTTTTCCTATAGAGTTGTTTGAGCTTCTTATATATTCTGGTTATTAATCCCTTGTCAGATGGGTAGTTTGCAAATATTTTCTCCTGTTCTGTGCATTGTGTCTTCACTTTCTTGATAGTTTCCTTTGCTCTGCTGAAGATTTTTAACTTGATGTGATCCCATTTGTCCATTTTTGCTTTGGTTGTCTGTGCCTGTGGGGTATTATCCAAGAAACCTTTGCCCAGTCCAGTGTCCTGGAGAGTTTCCTTGATGTTTGCTTTGAATGGTTTCATAGTTTAGGGTCTTAGATTTAGGTTTTTAATCCATTTTTATTTGATTTTTGTATATAGCAAGAAATATAGGGGTCTAGTTTCGTTCTTTTGCATTTAGATATCCAGTTTTCCTAGCACCATTTATTAACGAGACTCTCCTTTCCCCCAGTGTCTGTTTTTGACAACTTTTGCTAAAACTGAGTTCACTATAGATGTGTGGATTTAAGTCTGGGCTCTCTATTCTGTTATGCTTATCTATGTGTCTGTTTTTATGCTACTACTATGCTCTGTTGGTTACTATAAGTTAGCATAATTTAAAGTCATGTAATGTGATTCTTCCAATTCTGTTATTTTTGCTTAGGAAAGCTTTGGCTCTTCTGGGTCTTTTATGGTTCCTTACAAATTTTAAGATTTTTTTTTTGTATTTCTGTGAAGAATATCATTGCTGTTTTGATAGGGGTTCCATTGAATCTGTAGATTGCCTTGGGTAGTGTGGGCATTTTAACAATATTGATTCTTCCAATTCATGAACATGGAATATCTTTCCTATTTTTGTATCTTATTTAATTTCTTACATCAGGTGTTTTATAGTTTTCACTATAAAGATCTTTCACTTCTTTCATTACATTAATTCCTAGGTATTTTATTTTATTTCTAGCTACTGTAAATGAAATTACTTTTTAAATTTTTTTCAGATTGTTCACTGTTAGTATATTAAAATGCTACTGAATTTTTAATGTTGATTTTGTATCCTACATCTATACTGAATGTATCAGTTCTAATAGTTTTTGGTGTAGTCTTTAGGTATTTCCAAATATAAGATTATATGATTATATAATCTCCAGACAAAGATAGTCTGACTTCTTTCTTTTCAATGTGGATGTGCTTTGTTTTTTTCTCCTGTCTGATTGCTCTAGCTAGGTGAAAGTAATCATCCTTGTGTTACAGATTTATAGTGAAGACTTTCAGTTTCTCCCAGTTAAGTATGATACCTGCTGTGAGTCTGTCATACATGGCTTTTATTATGTTGAGGTATGTTCCTTCTACACCCAGTTTTTTTTAGGGTTTTTATCATAAAGCGATGTTGAATATTATCAAATGCTTTTTCAGCATCAATTGAAATGACCATATGGTTTTTGTCCTTCCTTCTGTTGATCTGATGTATCCCATTGATTGATTTGCATATGTTGAACCATCCTTGCATCCTAGGGGTAAATCTCACTTGGTCATGATGAATGATCTTTACAATGTGTTGTTTAATTTGGTTTGCTATTATTTTGTTAAGGATCTTTTCATCAATATTCATCAGAGATACTGGCCTGTAGTTTTCTTCTTTTGTTGTATCTTTGTCTGGTTTTGGTATCAGAGTAATACAGCCTCACTGAATGAGTTTGGGAGTATTCCTTCCTCCTCTATTTTTCAAAATAGTTTAAGTAGGATTGGTATTAGTTCTTCTTTAAATGTTTGGTAGAATTCAGCAGTGAAGCCATGAGGTCTCTGGCTCCCCACTCCCCTGCGCACCCCCACTGGGAAACTTTGCATTAAGTGTTCAAATTTGTAATCTTGTTACCTGTTAATAGTCTGTTCAGGTTTTGGTTTTCTTCATCATTGAATCTTAGTAGATTTGTATATGTTTAGAAATTTGTTCATTTCTTCTTTATTTTCGAATTTATTGGTATATAGTTGCTCTTAGTACTCACTAATGATGCTTGAATGTCTGTGGTATCAGTTGTAATGTCTACTTTTTTAATCTCTGATTTTATTTGAATCTTCCCTCTTTTTATTTAATTAGTCTAGCTAAAGGTTGGTCAACATTTATCTTTAAAAAAAAAATCAACTTTCTGTTTTGTTGATTTTTGTAATGTTTTCTTCATTTCAGATTCATTTATTTCTGCTCTGATCTTTATTATTTCTTTTCTTGTACTAATTCTGGGTTTGGTTTGTTCTTGCTTTTTTTTTTTAATCTTTAAGACATAGTATTAAATTGTTTATATGAAGTCTTTCTTCTTTTTTAATGTAGACACTTATATCCATAAAATGAAGATGATTTTCCTCTGCTTGTATGATTTAATTTCTTTTTATTTTTTCTGTATCCACTATATGTTTTTTAATTTAGGTTGCCATGAGGCTTGTAAATATCATTGTATGACCCATTATCTTAAGCTGATAACAGTTAACATTGCTTGCATAAACAAACAAGCAAAAAGAAAACTGATAAAAACTCTACATTATAACTTCATCTCTCTGCTTTTTAACTTTTTGTTGTTTCTATTTATCTTGTACTGTCCATGTCTTGAAAAGTTGTTATAGTTATTATTTTTATTGGTTCACTTTTTAGTCTTTCTGCTTAAGATAAGAGTAGTTTACACACCACAGTTACAGTGTTATAATATTCTGTGTTTTTCTGTGTACTTACATAACCAGTGAGTTTTAGACCTTCAGATGATTTCTTGTTGCCCATTAATGGCATTTTCTTCCAGATGGCAGTAGTCCCTTTAACATTTCTTGTAGGGTAGGTCTGGTGTTGATGACATCCCTCAGCTTTTGTTTGTCTGAGAAAGCCTTTTTTCTCCTTTATGTTTGAAGAATATTTTTGCCAGATATACTAGAGTAAACTTTTTTCTTCAATCACTTTAAGTATGTCCTGCCACTCTCCTGGCCTGTAATGTTTCCACTATAAAGTCTGCTGCCAGACATAATGGAGCTTCATTTTATGTTGTTTGTTTCTTTTCTCTTGCTGCTCTTAAGATTCTTTATTCTTGATTTTTGGGAGTTTGATTATTAAATGCCTTGAGGTAGTCTTCTTTGAGTTAAATCTGTTTGGTGTCTACAACCTTCTTGTACTTGAATATTAATATCTTTCTCTGGATTTGGGAAGTTATGTTATCCCTTTGAATAAACTTTCTATCCCATCTCTTCCTCTATCACTTTTAAGACCAATGTAACTTTTAGATTTGCCCTTTAGAGACTATTTTCTAGATCCTGTAGGTGAGCCTTATTCTTTTTTCTTTTGTTTCCTCTGTGTATTTTCAAACATCCTGTCTTCAAGCTCACTAATTCTTTATTTTGCCTGATCAATTCTGCTGTTAAAGACTCTGATGAATCCTTCAGTATGTCAAATGCATTTTTCAACTCCAGAATTTCTGCTTGATTCCTTTTAATTGTTTCAATCTCCTCTTTAAATTTATCTGATAGAACTCTAAATTCCTTCTCTGTGTTATCCTGATTTCACTGAGTTTCCTCAATACAAGTATTTTGAATTTTCTGAAAGGTCACCTATCTCTGTTTCTCCAAAATCGGTCCCTGGTACCTTATTTAGTCCATTTAGTGAGGGCATGTTTTCCAGTGTAGTCCTAATGTTTCATCTGTCTTTGTGAATTAAATAATTAAGTATTTACTATAGCCTTCACAGTCTGGGCTTATTTGTACCCATCCTTCTTGGGAAGGCCTTCCAGGTATTTGGAAGTACTTGATCATTGTAATCTAACTGTATCTGCATTAAGGAGCATCCAAAGCCCAATAACACTGTGGTTCTTGCAGATTTGTAGAGGTACCACCTTGATGGTCTTGAATAAGATCTGGAAGAATTTTCTGGATTACAAGGCAGAGACTCCTGTTGTCTTCTCTTGCTTTCTCCCAACAAAAGGAATCTCTCACCCCTCTCACCTCTCTCTCTCTCTCTCTCTCTGTTCTGAGCTGTCTGGAGCTGGGGGTGGAGTAACACAAGCACCCCTGTGGCCACCACCACTGAGACTGCACTGGGTCAGACATGAAACCAGCACAGCACTGGGTCTCATGGTCTCATACAAGGCCTGCTGTTAACTACTACCTGGCTACTACCTATGTGCAGTCAAGGTCCTGGAGCTCTCAAATCAGCAGATGGCAATGGCAGCCAGGTTTATACCCTTCCTTTGAGTTCCCCCAAGCCCCTTGGTGGGTCTAGAGGTACTGTCTGGAAGTCAGGGACTGAAGTCAAAAACCTTAGAAATCTACCTGGTGTTGTGTTGCACTGCAGCTGAGCTGGCATTCAAACCGTGAGACAAAGTGCTTCCCACTCTTCCTTGTCCTCTTCCATATGCAGGGGTAGAAGAGGGGAAGTGGCTACCCCATGGCCACTACCACTATAGGTCCACAGGAAGTACTGCCAGGCTACCACTAGTGTTCTCTTAAAGTCCAAGGGTTCTTCGGTCAGCCTGTGGTGAATGCTGCCTGGCCTAAGAATTGCTTTTCAGAGTACTGGGCTCTCCTCCAGTCCAGGGCAGATCCAAAAATGCTGTCCGAGAGCCAAAGCCTAGAATTAGGGACCCCAAGAACCCACTTGGCTCTCTACTCCCCTGTATCTGAGTTGGTACCTAAGGTGTAAGATAAAGTCCCATTTACTTTCCCCTCTTCTTTTCTCCAGCGGAGGCATCTCTCCCCATAGTCACTCCCCATGAGAATGTGCTGAGTCTGATCTGAAGCCAGCAAGTTTCAGAGTGTCCCCCAAGGTCCATTGCATGCAACCTAGATATTGCTACTGGTTATCCATGGCCCAATGGCTCTTTAGCTAGCAGGTGGTGGGTCCTGCCAGGACTGGGACTGGATCGTTCCTTTCAAGGCAGAGATTTCCCTTCTGGCCCAGGATGTGTCTAGAAATGTCATTGAGAGCTAGACACTGGAAAGGGGGCCTCAAAACTCTGACTGGTGCCTTATCCTATAGAACTTTTGATTTTGATATTTAATAATGGCTGAACATTTTTCTAACTTGATGATAACTATAAAATTACAAATCCAACAAGTTGAACAAACTTCAAATAGGACAAACATAAGGAAAACCACACTAAAACATGTCAGTATATTTGCTTTAAAAATCAGTGATAAAAAAGAAAATCCCAAGAGCAACTAGAGGGGAAAAAAGATACATTTCCTAGAAAGGAACATAGATAAGAATTGTTTTTCATGGAAGATCACAAAGTAAGTTTATAAAATTATTTGTATTTTTATAAACTGGGGAAACTGATAGAAAAAGAAATTTAAATTTTTAAAAGAAATTTAAAGAATCAGAAAAAAAAACATTAAGCAAAATTTGTTACCTACAAAACTCTGCTAAGACCAATTATAGAAAACTTAAATAGAAAGATATATAGTCATACTTCCATATATATGAGTTCTGCATACAAGGATCCAGTCAACCTCAGATAGAAAATATTCAAAAACAATAAAAATAATACAATTAAAAAATAATAAAAAATTTTAAGTGTAGTATAACAATTCCTTATATAGTATTTACATTATATTAGGTATTATAAATAATCTAGGGACAACTTAAAGTATACAGGAGACTGTGTGTAGGTTATGTGCAAATACTATGTCATTTTATATCAGGGACTTATGTGTGTTGTGTATTTTGGTATCTGCAAGAGGTCCTGGAACCAATCCCCAATAGGATACTAAAAACAACTGTACTAAATTCATGGATTAGAAGGCTCAATGTTATGAAGATGTAAATTCTATTGAAATTGGTCTGGATTTCACACAACCCCAATGAATATCCAAGTATGCTTTATTATAGAAATTTAAAAGATTATTCTAAAATTTATAAGAAAATACAAAGACATACATCCAAAGAAATGTTGAAAAAGAACAAAGTTGGAGAACATATATTATGCAATATCAAAACTTACTATAAAATTGATGTATTCAAGATATTGTAGAATAGAGACACAAAAATAGACACATATGTATATGATCAATGGTTTTTTTTGACACAGAAGCCAAGTTAGTTTGGCAGGGAAAAAATAGTTTTCTTCAACAAATGGTGCTAGAACAATTGGCTATCCATATGGAAAACACATGAACTTGAAAAATATGAACTCACACCAGACTTCAATGTTAAAGCTAAAACTTTAGAATTTCTTAAGGAAAACATTCTTCTGTGTTCAGAATGTTGAAGCTAAAAAATGTGAAAACAATTGATAAGAATTAGATTTAACATTAAGCAAGAACTTCAGATGATAGAACTACCAGACAGAGGCCATAAAATATGAATGAGAAACATAAAAGAAGGAATTTGAATATTAAAGAAAGCAAGACTATCAAAAATGGCCAAGCAGATTTGAAAAGAACCAAATGGAACTTCTGAACTAAAAAAAAAAAGCAAATACAGTCAATAATTTTAAAACTTAATTGATATGTTAAACAATAAAATAGACACAGGGAATGGAGAAGCCATGAACTGGAATAAAGACTAAAAGTAATGGAGGAGCAATTGACAGATGAGAGCAAGAAAATGAAAAAGAGGCCAATCAAAGACATTATTCTGATAACTCGGATGAACTAGAATGTAATTCAGGGACTTAAACGTGGACCATACCTAGACACAGTAAAACTGCAGAATAAGAGACAAACAAGAACCTCAGAATAATATTTAGAAAACATAGATTATTTGTAAAGAGACACAGTTAAACTGACAGGCTTCTCTTTGGAAAAAAAATAGAAGATGGAAGAAAATAGCGCCAGAGAAACATAACTTTTAAACTTGAAATATATATCCAGATAAAGTATCATCTAAAAATGATAACAAAGACATTTTCAAAGACTAAAAGAACTTAGCTAGTAAGAAACTCCCACTAAAAAACTAATATGGAAATTAAACCAATAAGAAAAAACTTGGATAAAAGAAAATGCTAGGCAAAATATTTTTAAAACATTTGGGGAAAATCTAAGCAAGTATTGACTATATTATAAAATAATAATACCATTTAATGTAGGGGTAATACAAATAAAAGTAGAATTCTAGATAAGAATTGGTAAGACAGGGATGGAGGCAGGACAGAAAGGTGATCAAAGTTACACAATTGTAAGTTTCATATAGAATGTGAAGGCATGATTAACAACTTTTTTGAGTATGCATGGTACATTTTTAATAATAAAAATGAGAAAATATATTGAATAACTTCCCAAATCAGTAGAAAACAGAAATATTAAATAAGAAAATATTTAACAAGAAATTGCTGAATAAGATGGCAAAATAAAGTTTATCAAATCACAAAAGTATAAATAAGTTAGACTTGCCTATAAAGACAGAGATTGGCATATTGTAATAAAATTACTCAAACCAGCTGGACACGGTGGCTTACCCCTGTAATCCTAGCGCTTTGGGAGCCTGAGGTAGGCGGATCACCTGAGGTCAGGAGTTTGAGATGGAGAAACCCCGTCTCTACTAAAAATACAAAAAAAAACAAACAAACAAAAATCGCCAAGCATGGTGGCGCATGCCTGTAATCCCAGCTACTTGGGAGGCTGAGGTAGGAGAACCACTTGAACCTAGGAGGCAGAGGTTGCAGTGAGCTGAGATCCCGCCATTGCACTCCAGCCTGGGTAACAACAGCAAAAAAAAAAAAAAAAAAACTACTCAACCAACTTGAAGCTATTTTCAAAATTAAATGCCAAAAAGGTTGAAAGTAGAAGGATATGAAAAGATTACCAGACAGTTTGTAACTGAAAAAATATTGGCATAGCAAGAACAACATCACATGAGAAAGATATTAAAGCAAAATTATTGTTAGAAATAAAGAGGCTTACAACACTGATAAAAACTATAATCCATCAGGAAATCTACAATTTTCATGCATATAAAGACATAGCCTCATGATAAGTATAAATGAATCTACAGAACTATAAAACCACAATCTTGATGGGAAATTAGAATTGCTTTCTGATTAATTACAGGACCAAGTACATGAAAATTTAAGAACTTAAAAAGACATGAATAATACATTTAGCAAGCTTGATGAAATGGACACACACAGAACCCACCACCCAAATTAGAAAATAGGTATTCTCTTTAAGCACACACCAATATCTTAAAAATGTTCCATGCACTAAACGTAAAGCAAATCTTCATAAATCTAAAGAATTGGTATCTTACCAACCAATTTAGTTAGAGCAATTAAATTTTGATAATAAAAAGATAACTTTTTAAAAATCTCATTTAGAAATTTTTTAAAACTCTAAATAGGTCAAAAGAGAATGAGTAATAGAAAGTAAATATTTAGCACGAAAAATGAAAATGCTACACATCAAATTGCAAACCATGGTAGAAGAAAAATCAATGCCTGAAATTTTCATATTATGAAAGAAGATGACATAATAAACTAACAAAAAACCTAGTACAATAATAGAAAAAAATAAAAAAAACAAACTAATGAACTAGGGGAAAATTAAAACAAAAAGTCAATAGTTCATTTTCAGAAAATACAAATCCAACATACTCGTGGAAAAACTAATCACATAAAGGTAAGATACTGTGGAGGTTAACAAGAGATACAGAATATTATGCAGAACTTTAGGTTAACCATTTTGAACACTTTAGCTTACCTGACCAATGTCTTAAAAACATACAATTTATCACACTTGATTCAATAAAGAAAAATAGAAAAGCCAAATAGTCACTAAAGAGCTAAAAAGTCTAATATCCAATAAGAGATCATAGCCATTAAAGAAAATAGAATGAATAGTTTAAAAATCTCTCTCCCTCAGTCCCAATCCCTTCTGCACATACCAAAGCAATTTTTCAGATGAGTTCTACTATGTTTATGGAACAGATATCACTGTTAAACTGTGCTAGAATAGGAAATAACACTTCCAATTCATATTTAAAATTAACATAATATTGAAGTCAAAACCAGATAAGCACAGAAAGAGAGAAAAACTAAATTACAGCTAGACAGGAGGAGTAAGTTTCAATGTTCTATAGCACTGTAAGATAACTTATTGTTAACAATAATATGTAGTTTCAAATAGCTAGAAAGAGGATATTGAATGTTCCACCACACATAGAAATGATAAATGTTTGAGGTGATGTATATGCAGATTACCCTGATCAGATTACCATATATTATATGTATTGCAACATCACTATGCACAACAGAAATACATACAATTATTATGTGTCAAGTAGAAAAAAATTTTTTGAGAAAAACTTGGTCATTTATCTCACTAGTGACCATAGATGTATAATCTGAAATAGAATGATAACAAGTGAAAAAAATCAGTTTAGAGCAGGGATTAACAAGCTACAGCCGACAGGCCAATTCTGACCAGCAGAGTTTGTTTTTAAATGACTTGCAGGCTAATAATTTTTTAAATATTTTGAAAGGTTTGTTTAGAAGAAGTAAAACAAGCTACAGAGAACAAATGGTGCCTATAAAATGTTTACTATTTAGCCTTCACAGAAAAAAATTAGCCCCAGCGATAGAAAAAATTTTAAATTAATCTAATACATGTCCTTGTAAAAGGGAAATTTGGATACAGAGACAGGAACACAGATAGAACACCATGTAAGCATGAAGGCACATATTGGGGTGTTGCTTCCACAAGCCAAGAAATACCGGAGACCACCAGCAAACCACCAGCAACCAGGGAAGAAGCATGGAACTGACGCTTCCTTACAGCCTCCAGAAGGAACCGATCCTACCATCACCTTGATTTCAGACTTCAAGCCTCTAGAACTGAGACAATAGATGTCTGCTCTTTAAGTCACTTTGGTGGTACTTTGTTATGGCAGCCCTAGAAAATAAGCACATATTTATTTAACAATAACAAATGAGGCAATGTATTAGATAATAGTGAAGGATCTGCCTGGATAAAATGGTCAGAAAACCTTCCTGCAAATGGCTAATTTGGGTTGATATGGGAAGGATGAGAAGGATCCAGGCATACCAAGAGTTTGGGGCAGAACATCCCAGGGAGAAGAGATTGGAGTGGCCAATCTGGTTAAGGTAGGGAAAGGTTTATTTATTTATTGTATTTATTTATTTATTTTTGAGACAGAGTCTCACTCTATCTTCCATGCTGGAATGCAGTGGTGAATTCTTGGCTCACTGCAACCTCCGCCTCCTGGGTTCAGGTGATGTTTCTGCCTCAGCATCTTGAGTAGCTGGGACTACAGGTGGGTACCACCATGCCTAGCTAATTTTTTTGTGTTTTTAGTAGAGACAAGATTTCACCATATTGGCCAGGCTGGTCTTGAACTCCTTATCTTGTGATCTGCCCACCTTGGCCTCCCAAAGTGCTGGGATTACAGGCATGAGCCACTGCACCCAGTCTGGGAAAGGTGTATTTAAAATATAAAAGGAATGATAATTGAGAAGTGAAGAAGAGGTGATGACGTAGATTCTTCAGCCTTTTGAAGGATAAATGATTAACAAACACAGAATATACAAAGTCAAATTTGTCCACATAAGCTTTGAAGTCACCAAAGTCATGTTCAGGGTATAGGATCCTGTGACAACTCTCAGAGACAACTGGCCATGCTCCAGGTGTTGTCCTCATAGAGAATATGGTACAATCACCATTTCCAGGGATGTCAGAATAATAGTCACAAATTCATTAGAAAGTCTCCAAACCCCAATCTTTTCTCCAAACTATTCTTTTTTTCTTTTTTTCTTTTTTTTTTTTTTTTAGAAAGAGAGAAAAGAAGAAAGAAAGAAAGAGTGAAAGAAAGGAAAAAAAAAGAATGTAAGAGAGAAAGAAAGAGGAAGAAAAAGAGGGAGAGAGAACGGGATTCTTGTTCTATTGCCCAGGCTAGAATGCAGTCTAAAAAGGGGTATTAAAAACCTCTTTTATGCCAATAATTGTGCTTAACAATGGAGACAGGAAGGAATAAGGGATGAAAATAACAAAC
>CAUYLG010002635.1:0-101581 GCA_963573385.1 Cacajao melanocephalus
GCTATTGTAAACAGTGCCATGATGAACATACGTGTGCATGTGTCTTTAAAATAGAATTATTTATAATCCTTTGGGTATATACCCAGTAATGGGATTGCTGGGTCAAATGGAATTTCTATTTCTAGGTCCTTGAGGAATCGCCACACTGTCTTCCACAATGATTGAACTAATTTACACTCCCATCAACATTGTAAAAGTGTTCCTATTTCTCCACATCCTCTCCAGCATCTGTTGTCTCCAGATTTTTTAATGATCACCATTCTAACTGGCATGAGATCATATCTCAATGTGGATTTGATTTACATTTCTCCAATGATCAGTGATGATGAGCATTTTTTCATATGTCTGTTGGCCTCATATATGTCTTCTTTCAAAAAGAATCTGTTCATATCCTTTGCCCACTTTTGAATGGATTTGTTTGTTTTTTTCTTGTAAATCTGTTTTAGTTCTTTGTAGATTCTGGATATTAGCCCTTTGACAGATGGGTAGATTGTGAATTTTTTTTTTCCATTCTGTTGGTTGCTGGTTCACTCTAATGATTGCTTCTTTTCCTGTGCAGAAGCTGTGGAGTTTAATTAGATCCCATTTGTCTATTTTGGCTTTTGTTGCTGATGCTTTTTGTGTTTTAGTCATGAAGTCCTTGCTTATGCCTATGTCCTGAATGGTTTTGCCTAGGTTTTCTTCTAGGGTTTTTATGTTTTTATGGTGTTAGGTCTAATGTTTAAGTCTTTAATCCATCAGGAGTTAATTTTAGTGTAAAGTGTCAGGAAGGGGTCCAGTTTCTGCTTTCTACACATGGCTAGTCAGTTTTCCCAATACCATTTATTAAACAGGGACTCCTTTCCCTATTGCTTGTTTTTGTCATGTTTGTAAAAGATCAGCTGGTTGTAGACGTGTGGTGTTGCCTCCAAGGTCTCTGTTCTGTTCCATTGGTCTTTATCTCTGTTTTGGTACCAGCACCATGCTGTTTTGATTACTGTAGCCTTGTAGTATAGTTTGAAGTCAGGTAGTGTGATGTCTCTGGCTTTGTTCTTTTTGCTTAGGATTGCCTTGGCTATGTGGCCTCTCTTTTGGTTCCATATGAAGTTTAGGGTAGTTTTTTCCAGTTCTGTGAAGAGGGTCATTGGTAGCTTGATGGGGATAGCATTTAATCTATAAATTACTTTGGGTAGTCTGGCCATTTTCATGATATTGATTCTTCCTAACTATGAGCATGGAATGTTTTTCCATCTGTTTGTGTCCTCTCTTATTTCCTTGAGGAGTGGTTTCTAGTTCTCCTTGAAGAGGTCCTTTATATCCTTTTTAGTTTTATTCCTAGGTATTTTATTCTCTTTGTAGCAATTGTGAATGGCAATTCTTTCTTGATTTGGCTCTCTTTAAGTCTTTTATTGGTATATAGGAATGCTTGTGATTTCTGCACATTGATTTTGTATCCTGAGACTTTGCAGAAGTTGCGTATCAGTTTCAGGAGATTTTGGGCTGAGACAATGGGGTCTTCTAAATATACAATCATGTCGTCTGCAAATAGAGACAATTTGACTTCCTCCTTTTGTAATTGAATATCCTTTATTTCTTTTTCTTGCCTGATTGCTCTGGCTAGATTTCCAATACTATATTGAATAGGAGTGGTGAGAGAGGGTGTCCTTGTCTAGTGCCAGATTTCAAAGGGAATGCTTCCAGTTTTTGCCCATTCAGTATGATATTGGCTGTGGGTTTGTTGTAAATAGCTTTTATTATTTGAAATACGTTCCATCGATACCTGGTTTATTGAGAGTTTTTAGCATAAAGGGCTGTTGAATTTTGTCAAAGGCCTTCCCTGTATCTATTGAGATAAGCATGTAGTTTTTGTCTTTGGTTCTGTTTATGTGGTGGATTACATTTATAGACTTGTGTATGTTGAACTAGCCTTGCATCCCTGGGATGAAGCCTACTTGATTGTGATGGATAAGTTTTCTGATGTGCTGTTGCAATCGGTTTTCCAGTATTTTATTGAAGATTTTTGCATCTATGTTTGTCACGGATATTGTCCTGAAGTTTTATTTTTTTGTTGAGTCTCTGCCACGTTTTGGTATCAGGATGATTTTGGTCTCATAAAATGATTTGGGAAGGATTCCCTCTTTTTGAATTGTTTAGAATAGTTTCAGAAGGTGTGGTATCAGCTCCTCTTTGTATTCTGGTTGAATTCAGCTGTGAACCCATCTGGACCTGGATTTTTTTGATTGGTAGGTTATTAATTGCTGCCTCAACTTCAGCCCTTGTTATTGTTCTATTCAGGGTTTTGGCTTCTATCCAGGTTTAGGCTTAGGAGGGCACAGGTGTCCAGGAATTTATCAATTTCTTCCAGGTTTACTGGTTTATGTGCATAGAGTTGTTTGTAGTAATCTCTGATGGTGGTTTGTATTTCTGTGGAATCAATGGTAATGTCCCTGTTATCATTTTTTATTGCATATAGTTGATTCCTCTCTCTCTCTTTTTTTTATTAATCTGGCTAGTGGTCTATTTTGTTTATCTTTTCAAGAAACCAGCTCCTGGATTTATTGATTGTTTGAAGGGTTTTTTTTGTGTTTCTCTATCTCCTTCAGTTCTGCTCTGATCTTAGTTATTTCTTGTATTCAATTTTGATGATAGGGTGTCAATTTTAGATCTTTCCTCACTTCTCATGTGGGCATTTATTGCTATAAATATCCCTCTACACACTGCTTTAAATATGTCCCAGAAATTCTGGTACATTTTGTCTTCATTCTTGTTGGTCTCAAAGAACATCTTTATTTCTGCCTTCATTTCATTGTTTATCCAGTTGACATTTAGGAGCCAATTGTTCAGTTTCCATGAAGTTGTGCAGTTCTGAGTTAGTTTCTTAATCCTGGGTTCTAATTTGATTGCACTGTGGTCTGAGAGATTGTTTGTTAAGATTTCTGTTCTTTTGCATTTGCTGAGGAGTGATTTATTTCCAATTATGTGGTCAGTTTTAGAGTAGGTGTGATGTGGTGTTGAGAAAAATGTATATTCTGTGGATTTGGGGTGGAGAGTGTTGTAGTCTGTCTATTAGGTCCTCTTGGTCCAGAATCTGAGTTCAAGCCCTGGATATCCTTGTTAATTTTCTGTCTTGATGATCTGTCTAATATTGACAGTGGAGTGTTAAAGTCTCCCACTATTACTGTGTGGGAGTCTAAGTCTCTTTGTAGGTTATTAAGAACTTGCTTTATGTAACTGGGTGCTCCTGAATTGGGTGCACATATACTTAGAATCATTAGCTCTTCTTGTTGAATTGATCCTTTTACCATTATGTAACACTCTTCTTTGTCTCTTTTGATCCTTGTCGGTTTAAAGTCCATTGTATCAGTGACCAGAATTGCAACCCCTGCTTTTTTTTTTTTTTTGCTCCCCCTTTGCTTGGAAAATATTCCTCCATCCCTTTATTTTAAGCCTACGTGTCCCTGCACGTGAGATGGGTTTCCTGAATATGGCACACCAAAGCGTCTTGACTTTTTACCCAATTTGCCAGTTTCTGTCTTTTGATTGGGGCAATTTACATTTAAGGTTAATATTGTTATGTGTGAATTTGATCCTGCCATTTTGATGCCAGCTGGTTGTTTTGCCCATTAGTTGATGCAGTTTCTTCATTGTGTTGATGCTCTTTACCATTTGGTACATTTTTGGAGTGGCTGGCACTGGTTATTGCTTTCCATGTTTAGTGCTTCTTTCAGGAGCTCTTGTAAGGCAGGCCTGGTGGTGATGAAATCTCTGAGCAATTGCTTATTCGTAAAGGAGTTTATTTCTCCTTCATTTATGATGCTTAGTTTGGCTGGATATGAAATTCTAAGTTGAAAGTTCTTTTCTTTAAGGATGTTGAATATTGGCCCCCATTCTCTTCTGGCTTGTAGGGTTTCTGCTGAGAGATCTGCTGTGAGTCGGATGGGCTTGAGCTTCCCTTTGTGGGTAACCTGACCTTTCTCTCTGACTGCCCTTAGCATTTTTTCCTTCATTTCAACCCTGGTGAATCTGACAATTATGTGCCTTGGGGTTCTTCTTGAGGAATATCTTTGTGGTGTTCTCTGTATTTCCTGGACTTGAATGTTGGCCTGCCTTGCTAGGTTGGGGAAGTTCTCCTGGATAATATCCTGAAGAGTGTTTTCCAGCTTGGATTCATTCTCTCCATCACATTCAGGTACATCTATCAAACATAGATTAGGTCTTTTCACATAATCCCATATTTCTTGGAGGCTTTGTTCATTTATTTTCATTATTTTTTCTCTAATCTTGCCTTCTCATTTTATTTCATTGAGTTGATCTTCAATCTCTGATATCCTTTCTTCTGCTTGGTCGATTTGGCTATTGAAACTTGTGTATGCTTCGCGAAGTTCTCGTGTTGTGTTTTTCAGCTCCATCAATTCATTTATATTCCTCTCTAAGCTGTTTATTCTCATTAGGATTTCATCTAACCTTTTTTCAAGGTTCTTAGTTTCTTTGCATTAGGTTAGAACATGTTCTTTTAGCTCAGAGAACTTTGTTATTACCCACCTTCTGAAACCTGTTTCTGTTAATTCATCAGACTCATTCTCCATCCAGCTTTGTTCCCTTGCTGGTGAGGAGTTGTGATTCCTTGGAGGAGAGGCATTCTGGTTTTTGGTGTTTTTATCCTTTTGGCACTGGTTTCTTCCCATCTTCGTGGATTTATCTACCTGTGGTCTTTGTAGTTGGTGACTTTCGGATAGCGTCTCTGAGTGGATGTCCTTTTTGTTGATGTTGAAGGTATTTCTTTCTGTTTTTTAGTTTCCTTCTAATAGTCAGGGCCCTCTGCTTTAGGACTGCTGGAGGTCCACTCCAGATCCTGCTTGCCTGGGGATCACCTGCAGGGGCTGCAGAACAGTAAGGGTTGCTGCTGGTTTCTTCTTCTGTTATCTTCATCCCACAAGGATATCCACCGGATGTCAGCCTGAGCTCTCCTTTATGAGATGTCTCTTTGTATATATAGGGGTCAGGAAGCTGCTTGAGGAGACAGTCTGTCCCTCATAGGAGCTCAAGTGCTATGCTGGGAGCTCTGTTGTTTTAGTCTGCTGCAGCAGAACTCATAACCTCCTCTTTTCCTAGATGCTTTGTCCTGGGAAGGTGGGGCTTTATTTATAAGTTCCTGATGTGCTGCTGCCTTTTTTCAGAGATGCCCTGCCCAGGAAGGAGGTAGTCCAGTCACAGTCTGCCAGCAGAAGTGTTGCTGAGCTGCCATAATGGCTGATGCCCTTCTCTCCACAGAGCTGGACCATCCCTGTCCAGCTGCACTTGCTGTGAAACTCTCAATCCAGAGCATTTCAGATTACTGGTCTTTGTGGGGGTGGGACCTGCTGAGCCAGATCACCTGGCTCCCTGTTTCAGCCCCCTCTTTTTCAGTTGAATGGGCAGCTCTGTTTCTGAGGCATTCCAGGCGCCAATTGAAACTGTCACCCACATTTGTGTGAGTTTTTGTGTGGAAACCTGTGGCGCCAGCTGATACATCCGTGCTGGAAACTTGTGGTGCTTTTCGGCCCGGGAATCTCCTGGTCTGTGGGCAGTAAAAACTCGTTTGGAAATGTGGTGATCACTCACCCTCTGCATTGTTCTCTCTGGGAACTGCACTCCAGAGCTGCTCCTATTCAGCCGTCTTGGATCCATCTTTCTCTTTTTATAAGCCCACCAATATTATCAGATTAGGGCCCTACTCTAATGACATCATTTAACCTTAGTTACTGACTAAGAGCTCTATCTTCAAATATAGTTGCATTCAGGTTAAGGTTTCAACACATGAATTTGGGGTGAGGGGTACACAATTCAGTCCACAGTGGCCTCCTTGCTTGATGGCTATGTAGAAGACCCTACTTTGCATGAAAACACACACTGCCTTCCCCCACCTCAGGATCTACCTTCACCTCATCTCCTTGTCACCAGACTAATTACTAGGGTTAAATTACAAAGGAAAAAATGTCAGCAGAGGAAACCCTGGGCCTGCTAAGAGAGGACAGGCATATATCCTGAAGGACCCACAGGACCTGCAAATGTCTCCCAGCAGGAGATAGAAGAGTATGAATGAGACTGGATACTGAGGCTCCTGGGTCAAACGGACAGTTGAATAAGGGAGAACTTATCAATATGGGAACACAAAAGACTGTAACACACTCATGTGTTACTCTTGGAAGCATGGACAAAATTATGGTCCAAGTTAAGTAAAAATGGCAGAACTTCTAGAGTATTTCTGAATGAAGGGACAAAAGGCTTAAGGAAGTTGGCAAGCCGGAATTGATATATTACCACAAGCCAAAAATCCATCAGCCAACTATGCTCTGCAGGTGAGACCAGAAGGCACTCTATTTATGAAACGAAAAGAAATGCACTGGTGAGAGGGGCATGAACATTGATGAGAAGTCCAGTGATGGCTGACCTCTATAGTCCATGATAATGGTAGGAAATGCTATCAGCCTATCATATTTCCTTGATAGCAGTAGGGGTGATGCCAACAGAATCTCCAGTCAGCAGAGGTGAGATGGCAGTACTCAGTCATCAGAAGAAAGAAAGATGCTATTATTGTAATAAGTGACAAGGTCAGAGTGGTAGTCAAGGGGCCTTGACCTTCTGAGAGATATGAAGATGGTTAATAGACGCAGCATCCTATTGATGAGACAGATGGACAACCAACAACTACATTGCTCAACCTATACAATCAAAAGAAATCAAGAACGAATGATCAGGAGGCTGGGAGCAATTGTCACAACAAAAAATTATAGTCCACAGAACAGATTTGCATCTGACTACTTTTTAGACCTGTAAGTGACTTAAGGAGAGGCCAGGGCTCCAGGAAGAAATATTCTGTAATACAATGGCAGGTATATAAGGAAATGATTCATGCAACTCTTCTAAAAAGGGACCTGTAACCATTTAACAGTCATGCTAAAGAAAAGAGAATGTCCAAACATTGGAGTTAGACACAGGGTTGGAGCTGACACTGCACCAGGAACTCAAAGCAACATCATAAATCCTTCTATTAAGTGAGAGTAGCTATAGACCAGGTATTAAATGCAGTCTTAACTCAGGCGCAGATCATCTTGCTTAATTGGGCCCACAGTTTCATCAGGGGTCATTTCCCCACTTCCCAAATATATAATGCCAACTGACGTATTTGGTAACTAATAGAGCCAACATACTGGTTTCCATACTTGCGGAAAAGCCAAGTAGAGGCTTTGAAACTGTCCTACACCTTATATCACAATATAGTAAATCAAAGCAATATCACAATCCAGGTGATTGGCATAAATGAGTGCTACCCTTAAAATCTAAATAATGCAGGTATGGTGTCCCCCCATCATATTCTGGTTCATAGGTTTGGCTCCTAAAAGCGCCAGACAGATCTTGGAAAATAAAAATATACTATGGAAACTCAACCAGATAGTAATCCCAATTGTAGCTGTTATGCCGGATGTGGTATATTTGCCAAAGTAGATTAATCTAGTCTCTGATACATAGCATGGGCCTATGTATTTGGTAAATGAGGGTACTCTTCTTCATTCTTGTAAGTAAGAAGGATCAGAAACAGTTTTCACTCAATTGGAGCAGGAAATAGCATACATTTACAGTCATGCCCCAAGGCTGTGTTAACTCTCTCACCTTCTGTTGTAATTGAGTGTCTGAAGGGAAAAAGATCATTCTGACATTAACAGAACATCATATTGGTTCACCATATTGATGACATTGTATTGATCATATAAGGTGAGCAAGAACTGTCAAATCCATTGGAGGCACACGTACTCAAAAGGGTAGAAAATAAGCCTTTCAAAGTTTCAGGACCTACAATATTAGTGAAAATTTTAGGAGTCCAGAGGTTTGAAATATTCTACGATATCTCATCCGACCATAAAAAAAAATACTGCATCTTCCACTCCTTACGAGGAAGAAAGCACAAATCCTTATTGGCCACTTTGGGCTGTGGAGGCAGCATATTCCATACTTGACAGCGATAAACGATACTGCCCATTTATGAGGTAACATGAAAGGCTGCTAACTCTGGGTACATCCAAGAGCAGGAAAGGGCTCTTCAGCAGGTACAGCCTGCAGTGTAAGTAACTCTGCCACTTGGGCCATATGACCCAGCAGACCCTACAGTATTAGAGGTATTGGTAGTAGCTGTCAGAATTTCACTTGGAGTTTGTGTCAAGTTTATAGACCCTTAGAGTTTTAGAGCAAAACCATGACATCTGCAGCAAAGAATTATACAAATCCAAAAAAAATACTTCTGGCATGCTGCAAGCCTCTGTCAGGGATAAAGCTCCTGAACATGGGATACAAAGTGAGCTTATGGCCAGGACTGATTATTGTGAACTGGATTGTCAGACTCACCCAGCTATAAGGTGGAGCAGACCGAGGAGCAATCCAGTGTATAAATGAAGTGGCACTTTCAGGCATGATCAGGGATAGAGGCACAAGTGCCTGCGTAAGTGTGACTGAGACCCCCACATTATTAAAACTGTTGCACTGACATCTCTCCCTTTATTCATACATATAGCCCCATGGGAAGATCCTTATAACCAGGGACAGAGGAGGAAAAGGCTGGGTTCTGTGGGTGGTGCATGGCTCAGATTTCTCCTTCAAGACGAAGGCATGCATTCTCTACCGCTGGGAGTTTTGGAGACTAACGGATATCAGCTGAGTCCCTTTCCAGGAATCACCCTCAGCCAATGAGAGGCACCTTACCTTTATCACATACCACCTAGAGAAGGAGGGGTGCAGCTTGCATCCAGTGACATGTTAATAGGGATACAGCAACCCCAGTCTTGCTGTCTTTATTATTCTACAGTTGTTGATCCCAAGGTCACTCCCTGATCAACTTCCTGCTTGCATATCTCTGTCTTATAGCCTACTCGCCAGAGAACCAGACCCAAAACAGTCTCAGCCATTATTCAGTTCTGTGAAATCCGTTTTGTAAGTCAGGGAGTAGGAGTCACATTATCAGGGGAGACTTGAGAACTGCTCCCCCCATGATATTTTTCCTACACTGTTGTGAATGTCCCCTTCTGTTCTCTTCTTATGGGCCCATAAGACGTCACAAGCCTCCACTCACTAGCCTAGAAAATGCAGACATTCCTAGAAATCTTGGCACCAAGAATATCTCTTGGCTCCTTTCCCTCAGGTCTAATATTAGTTGAACAGAATAATAGAAAATTCCATAAATCTAACAAATTGACTGGGGAAAAGTGAAAGGCAAATTTTCTAAGTGCAAAAAGTTAATTGTGTATTATGGTATTATAAAGAAGCACAGGCAAAAATTAGTTAAATTCTGAAGTCCATGGTGGTAATAGAGGATTGGTAACCAAATCAATGCTTTGATTCATCATAGTTCAGAATCCTTCTCCAACACAGTTCTGATGCAAGATACCCATTATCTTCAAACATTTCTAATTTGAGCTTCATGGCTCAGACAATAATTTTGTTTTTTTAAGCCAGCATTTCTTCTGTGAGGAAGCAGGGGATTCTTCTCTGAATTAAATTAAATTAAATTAAATTAAACTTTTATAAAATTGGCAAATATGTAGGAGAATGAAACTGGATCCTCGTCTCTCACCTTATACAAAAATCAACTTAAGTTGGATCAAGGACTTAAATCTAAGACCTGAAACTATAAAAACTTTAGAAGATAACATCAGAAAAACACTTTTAGACATTGGCTTAGGCAAAGACTTTATGATCAAGAACCCAAAAGCAAATGCAAGAAAAACAAAGATGAATAGGTGGGACTTAATTAAACTAAAGAACTTCTGCACAGCAAAAGGAACAGTCAGCAGAGTAAATATACAACCCACAGAGTAGAAGAAAATCTTCACAATCTACACATTTGACAAATAACCAATATCCAGAATCTACAATGAACTCTCAAACAAATTAGCAAGAAAAAACAATCTCATCAGAAAGTGGGACATGAATAGACAGTTCTCAAAAAAGACACACAAATGGCCAACAAACATTATGAAAAAATGCTCAACATCACTAATGATCAGGGAAATGCAAATCAAAACCACCTTACTTCTGAAAAAATGACCATAGTCAAAAAATCAAAAAATAATAGATGTTGCCATGGATGCAGTGAAAAGGGAACACTTCTACACTGCTGGTGGGAATGTAAACTAGTACAACAACTATGGAAAATGGTGTAGACATTCCTTAAAGAACTAAAAGTAAAACTACCATTTGATCCAGCAATACCACTACTGGGTATCTACCCAGAGGAAAAGAAATCATTATAGAAAAAAGATACTTGCACACACATTATAGAAAAAAGATACTTGCACACACATGTTTAGCAGAAAAATTTGCAATTGCAAAAATATGGAACCAGCCCAAATGCCCATTAATCAATAAGTGGGTAGAGAAATTGTGATATATACATATATATATATAGTTATATATATATATAGTTTTATATATATATGTGTGTGTATATATATATTGTGATATATATATGTATATATATATATATACACATCACATGATGGAATACGATTTATACATATACACACACACACACACGATGGAATACAACTCAGCCATAAAAAGGAATGAATGAATGACATTTACAGCAACCTGGATAGAACCATAGACTATTTTTCTAAGTGAAGTTACTCAGGGATAAAAAACCAAACATCGTATGTTCTCACTCATAAGTGAGCACTGAGCTATGAAGATGCAAAGGCATAAGAATGATGTAATGAACTCTGGGGACTTGTGGGAAAGAGTGGGAGGCAGTTGAGGGACAAAAGACTACAAATTAGGTTCAGTGTGTGCTGCTCAGGTGATGGGTGCACCAAAATCTCACAAATCACCACTAAAGAACTTACTCATGTAACTAAAAACCACCTGTTCACCCAAAACCTATGGAAATAAAAAATAAAAAGAATCTATCTAATAACAAATATTTTAGATTTGGAAGGTACATGTGCAGTTTTGTTACATGGGTATATTGCATGATGCTGAGGTTTGGGGTATGAATGATCCCATTGCCCAAGTAGTGAACACAATATTCAATAGGTAGTTTTACAACCCTTACCCTCCCCTCCTTCTCTCCCCCTATTTGGAACCTCCAGTGTTTATTGTTTCTATCTTTGTGTCCCTGTGTACCCAATGTTTAGATCTTACTTATAAGTGAGAACACGTGGTATTTGGTTTTTTGTTTCTGCATTAATTCGCTTAGGGTAATAGCCTCCAGCTGCATCCACGTTGCTGCAAAGGACATGATTTCAATCTTTTTATGGCTGTATAGTATTCCATGGTGCATATGTGCCACATTTTCTTTATCCAGTCTACATTTTATAGGCCTCTGGGTTGATTCCATGTCTTTGATATTGTGAATAGTGCAGTGATATGCATACAAATACAGGTGTCTAGTAGAAATATTTATTTTCCTTTGGATGTATACCCAGTAATGGATTGCTGGATTGGATGGTAATTCTATTTTTAGTTCTTTGAGAAATAGCCAAACTGGGAGCAGGGGCTTCTGACACAGATAAGCTCACTCAGAAGATATATATACTGGAACTCTGCCAGACCCTACACCAAGCACCAAGATATCAAGGTTAACTGTGGCTTTGCTCTGAAAAGAATACTGCCAAGACTGGCTTCAGAGCTAGGTTGTCCATCCCTGTGTCCTGAGAGGCTTAGGGACCTTTCTGTTCACAAGACATGAAAAGTACTTTCTTCCCACAATGACTCTTGGTGAATCTTTAAAGTTGGAAAGAAGTGAATAAACTCACTAATCTTCCAGTGCAATAGTCACTTTGGGATATACCTCTCGGATCAGCCCTTGGATTTTATGTTGGTCTAGGAAGGCAGAGGACCTATGACTAGTAGAGGCACAATGCTCAAAGCTCTTCTTCTCCCTGTATAATCCAGGGACCTTGATTATGAAGAGTCAGCCTGCCTTCCCAGCACGCAAGTTATTAGGCCCTGTGTGGTGCTGTAAGATCCTTTATGGTGTAATCAGGCAGGCAAGCACTCATGGCTTTATTTCATTTATGTTTTGATTTAATTTTTTAATATGAAAGGAAAAATACTATCTCAGGTAACTGAAAAGTCTGGAGCACCAGGCTGCAGCCAAGGCTGGATCCAGATATTCAAGTGATGTCACTGGGAATTCGCCTCTGTCTCTCTCTTGGCTCTGCTTGGCTCTGTGCTGCCTTCATTCCCAGGCTTTACCCACATGAGGCAAAGATGGTCCCCAGCAGTCCCTGGCTTACATGGTCCATTGTGTCTCCAGCTGCCCACTGTCTCCTGTTGCCTCATACACCTTCCTGATTCCTGGTCTTCCGCTCCTTTTGAATAACTAGTTATTTCTCATGTGAGGTCTCATCATTTATTTTGACCTCATACCATAACCCCAGTGTCCTTCGGACTAGGTCAGAGAGGTCTCTGGGTCTCTGTTTAATTTTGTCCACATGTTTTAAGTTAGCTAAATGGGATATTAATAATTATAATTCTTCTCTGCAGAAGAAATTCCACTTTGTTCTTTAACTATGTTTGCTCAATACAGGGCGAAATCCATATTCTCATATGACACTATTTGAAGTGAGGATGGAAGGCAGATGGGTGGATTTGAAGATTTGAAAGGGTGGATGGTCTGATACAGGTGCTGCTTTGGTCTTTGCTCTTGCAGTGGCATGCCCTTTCCTATGCAAAGCCATCATTGTCTGCTGGCTGGCAGAGCAGTGGGTCACATTGTGCAGCGATTGGTATTTGTTTAAGAGAAATCTCCCCGACTGACCCAATTCCTGTAATGCATAAAAAAATGACAGAAGTAATATTTTTGTTCTTGTTTCACTTTCATTCATCTTATTTGATCAGGGTTGAGCAAAACTGACATCTCATCAAACTCCAAAGTGTGTTTCAGCGCCAGGTTCATCAGAGGGTGGCATTTAAAACACAGACATTGCAGGAACAAATGTATTTGCCAATCCCGTCCAGCAATGTAAACCTGACCTTTCTCCTGTAGATTTATTGACACGGGCCAGTTTTGTATCATATTTCATTATTGTGCATGGAAGGATTGAAAGTTCTTCTCTTGGAAAACAACTCAGTTGGGGCCAGAGTGGCTGACATGCCTTCCCTTCATAGAGAGAAAAGGGGAATTCGTTAATCCTGGCAGGATTAGCACAATTCCTCAAAGAGTGTCTTTAATTAAAAAAATACCTAGTACCAGCAGTATAGGCCAGGAAGAAATTGCCATTTGGCATGTGGCAGGAGCAGAGGAATTATATCCAAGGTGATTGTCATTTACTTGTTGTGAGGTACATTACAGGTTCCTTCCATCTGGGAGCCCTAGGAAGCGCCCTCCTCCAGCTCATTGCAGAAATCCATCTCTGAGAAATGCTCACTCAGTCTGAGCTATGACACACTCTGCATTAGAAGTCTATCACTTCACACAGCCAAACAGCTGTAGAAATTATCCATTTGTGCGTTGGTGAGACAAAATATCTATGCATCTAGAGACTCCCCAGGTACTGTGGATATCACGGTGAACAAGAGAAACAAGATCACTATTTTCAGGGAGCTTCAATCTTGTGAGGATTGACAGTCTGTAAGTTAATAACTAAACAATTTAAATATGACTCTTTTAGAAAGTGAAGAGCATTGGTTATTGTGTCCAATGGGGAAAGGTAATAGAGAATGGCTGTGGGGTGGTGAGGGTGATGTGTGCACTGACTTCTGAGGTTGAGGGTGGGTATTGAGCTGAGATCTGATTGGGGAGATGGAGCTAGCCATGTAGAAGCTAGACCAGAGACTCTTTCAGGTAGAGCATGCCACAAGTGCAAAGGCCCTGAGGTGGAAATGTGTTTGGCATTTTTGAAAAGCTAGTTAGTACGGTAAAAGCTTCAACAATAAGTAGAGGCAAGCTCTGGAATGAGCTCACGAGGTGAGCAGGGACAGACCAGGTTTGCCTGCCTTGAGAGATCTAAACGCTGCAGTGGGAACTGTGAAGGTTGTTAAGCTGAGGAACCACAGAGGTTCATTTAAACTTGCAAATGGTTGCTCTGGCTGCAGGGTGGGAACTGGATTGCAGGGGAACAAGTCCCTAATAGCAGAAACCACTTGTATGGCTTTTGGAGCCAGTGCTAGCAAGAGATGACAGGGCCTTGACCCCCATCTAATCTATTGAGCCAAAATTTGTGTCTGTGGAAATCAGTTCTTCCCTCCCTGCCTCTGTCACCATCCACAAAGACAGAGTGAATCTTGCCTTTCCTAACACTTGGTGACAGTGTTTATGATTCCCCATTATCTCCTCTTCTCTGGGAAAAGCAGTCCTATTTCTTTCAACTCTTCTCCACAGGACAAAATTTTAAATCTCCCTTATCACCCTTACCACTCATTCCTGGCTCTGTTCTAGTTGCTCCATGTCTCATTAAACATAGAACCCAGTGTGCAGCAGCTCATATCGGGGGTTGCCATTCTGCAGCCAGTCTCTGCACTAGGGAAGGCTTCCTTTACCCCAGGATTGGTTCGTGCGCCATCAGGTAGAGAGGACTCCATTCTTGGCTGAGGAACAGGATACAAGACCTAAGTCTAAGCCAGTCAGTACATTAAAGACTTAGGTCTTGCATTCTGTTCCATCCCCCACTGTGACTGATCCAGAGAGTATCACATGATCCAAACTGAATCAATGAGAGGGAAAGGATTTCTACCTGGGAATGCTGGGCTAAGATTGTCATCCTCTGTCACTGAATTTGACTTGATATATGAAGTCTTAGGAGCTTCAAACTCCTAAGGACTGTGGAAAGAGAGCTTATTCAAGACTAGATAACCACTCCAGTAAGTTGAGTTGAGAAATGAAGAAAGAGAGAATGAAGGCATCTTGTCCGGTTCTGAATAATTTAATGAATCAATGCATTTTCTCTTTTTCTGCTTAAGCCAATGGGTCATGTTTTCTGACACTTCCTATCAAAAGAATTCTGCCTCACAGACCAATCAGAGCAGAGTGGGGCTGTCACCTCCCTTGAATAGATCATGATATCCCAGTCAATGCAGCTGCAAGTCCTCACATTGTCAGCAGCTGTATTGTCTTGCCAGTGCCTATTGTTTGAGCTTATAGCCAATGAGAGCTCACACTTTCCTGTTCAGCAGTTTCCCTCTCAGTTTCGCTCTGAGACATCCTCTGAGGGTTTATGTAAAGCCCTTTTATGAATTTAGTATTTATTAGGCCTCCCTCTTGCACTTGACACGGATCCATTTTTGCCTGAGATGCAAACTCCTGAGAACCCAATATTATGATCCATTTGGGGGTAAACAGCAAATAGAACCAATAAAACCTAACAAAGCTAAGTCTAATCATTGCCAAAAACACCCATTTGGCTCCCTAATGGGCCAAAGGGGAGGGGGCTGTGATATCTCAGTGCTTTTGCTTTTTGCAGTCGTTCCTGATGCCTAGAAAACCTTCCATTAAGCTACACAGCACAACCATTTTTTAGGGGCCTCTGAGACTCATGTCTGTGCTGTGGCTTTTGCAGCTTAAGTGGCTGAAGTCAGAGAGCGGCTCGGAAATGGACCAACTGCCCCGAGGACAATGGAGCATGCAAGTCTAGCTCTCAGCCCCGCTGACAAAGTGAGGCATCATGGAAGAAAAAAGGAAGCATCCAACTTTTGACCTTAGACAGGGCTTAGGATATAGGTGGGAATGGTGCTAGCAGCTGGCTAGCTGGCTTACGGTACCCTGAGATGAAAGGCCAGAAGGACCTTTTAGGGGCTGCTAGTCCTGTTAGGGAAACTGAAGCCTAAAGAGGACCAGACATTTTCCCCTAGGGTATTCAGCAAAGTTAGTGCCTGAATGACTGTGGGTAAAGCCAAGGTCTTCTGTTACTTTAGCCACTGTTCTTCCCAACGCACACAGCAGGGTAGCAGAGTGGCTAAGGGTGGCAGGCACAGCTACTTGTTTTATAGAACATTGGATCCCCTCTCCGGTTTCCTGGGGCAGATGAGTTGGACCATTCTGTGGATGAGGAGGCTCCACATTACATAGGGAGCCCTGGAGACAAAAGCCCTAGAGATGAGATGAGGAGGACAAGTGGCTTCTGGCTGAGGAGATCAACATTCTGATCTTGAACCCATCACTCACTGGGCAGTGCAAAGCAAATCACATCCATTTCAAGCCTCACTTTATTCATCTGCAAAGTTGCATAAATAATAGCTAGCTCTTACATGTCAGATACTGCCTTATTGCTTCATATTATAAACTTCATAAATCCTGATAATAATTTTGTGAGATATTTGCTATTATATCTCTAATCTAAAGATGAGGAAAGTGAAGCACAGGCAAATTAAGTAATTGGGTCAAAATGATCCAAATCAAACTCAAGCAGTCTGGTTCCAGAATCCACTCTTAACCTCTATGGTAACTGCCAAAGAATAATAATAATTAATAGTAAAATAAGATTGGTAAATAATAAATATAAATAATAATAATAAAACAATGCATCTCCCACAAGCTTCTTGTGATGAGTCAATGAAATAACCTGAGTGTATTATTATGGCTTTTATTTTCTGAATTCTGATGCTTTGACATCTGAAGCTGACCCTGAGACTACCCCTCCCAGGGTTAGCCAGTTCCTAGAGATTGCAAGAAGTTTGCCTGGGAGTGTGTTCTTTATATGTAAACCAACCAACCCAGAGTCCACACCTGCAATCACCTCCTTTATGGGGCTCTCACACTCCAGGTCACTACTCTTCTGCCTTAATCATCCCTCAATCCTGTGCCCCAGAGCCAGCTGAAATTATTCAAAGTAGCGAATCCTAAACCCGCCACCTCCCTTTTGCCACTTCCTTCCAGTGGAAAACACAGTCAAGGCTGTTGCTGCCATTCCTCACTCTCTCTGCCTCTTGACCCACCCTGGTGCCTCCCTGTGTGTCCCTTGTGCCATGGCATGCCCCTCCTCTTGGGAATGGTGAATGACAAGCTGTCTCTTTATTGGCAGTTGTCTCCCAATCTGCTTGCCATGTTACCTCTTCATACAAATAGTGCTACAAGTGTAAGTTATTATCCATTTACCCTACCCACAGGGGACAGAAATGATCAAGTGCTTACCAACTTTGTGCCCAGTATTTTACATATAAAATTTCATTTAATCATCACTACTACTGCTACTATTAAAACTAGGAGATTTTTCTTTTAATTTAGATTCGGGGGTACACATGCAGGTTTACTACATGGGTATATTGTGTGATGCTGAGGTTTGGTCTCATATTGATTCCATCACCCAAATAGTGAACATGGTACACAATAGGCAGTTTTTCAACCCTTGCCTCCTTCACTCCTTCCTTTCAGAGTCCTCAGTGTCTATTGTTCTCATCTTTATGTACATGCGCACCTAAAGTTTATTTCCTACTTGTAAGTAAAAACATGCAGTATTTGGTTTTCTATTCCTGTGATAATTAACTTAGAATTATGACTGCCAGCTGCATCCATGTCGCTGCAAAGGACATGTTCTTTTGTTTGACTGTGTAGTATTCCATGGTGTATATGTAATGAAAACTACATTTCATCATCCAGTCCACTGTTGATAGGCATGTAAACTGATTCCATTACTTTACTATTGTGAATAGTACTGCAGTGAACATATGAGTGCAGGTGTCTTTTTTGGTACCCAGTAATGGGATTGCTGGATTAAATGGTAGTTCTGTTCTTAGTTCTTTGAGAAATCTCCAAACTGCTTTCCACAGGGGCTAAACTAATTTGCATTCTCACCAACAGTGATAAACATTCCCTTTTCTCCACAACCTCGCCAACATCTGTTATTTTTTGACTTTTTATTAGTAGCTATTCCGACTGGTGTAAGATGGTGTCTCATGGTTTTGATTTGCATTTATCTGATGATCAGTGATATTGAGCATTTTTTCATATGTTCGTTGGCTTTTTGTATGTCTTCTTTTGAGAAGTGTTTATTCATGTTCTTTGCCCACTTTTTAATAGAGTTATTTGTTTTTTTTTTCTTTTTGAGTTGTGTAAGTTCCTCATAGATTCTGGATATTAGTTCTTTGTTGGATGCATAGTTTTCAAATATTTCTGAAACCTAGGAGTTATTATTCTTACTTGACAGATAGGAAAACTGAGATTCATGAGAGTCACTAAGTTTGCAGAGGGCAGTTTCCAAGTCTGACTCTTGGATTTTCCAATCTTGAAGTTTCTCTTCCCTGCTCCATCCAAGAGCAGAGGACATTATGAAGTTTATTCTAGAAGGAATGAGGAAACAAATAGGTTTCAATGGCGAAGACCCCGCTCCTTTTCTTGCCCAGTTGCCTCCCCTTTCTGCTGTATCTCAGGAATATTTTCTCTCTAAACAGCTTCTTTGCCTTATACCAGCCTTTGCCTCTTCATTTATTCATTCCTTCTCCAGCTCATTCTCAAGACAGTGGGGTGGGCCTGGCTTTTAAATAACACATGCTTTAATTTCACCTTGGCCTGGATCAATATTTCCACTTGTTCCAAACTGGCGACTTGTCCTCTACTGCCATCCCTAGGGCCATTTATCCTGCCTCTAGCTGCAGTTCCCTTAGCTAAAACAGCTTGTTAGGCTCAGCTTATACTCCCAGGCCAGCCGCTGGCAATTGGTGGGGCATTCCCACATTCCATCTCCCCGTGATATGGAACTGCAGCATGGTAGACAATTCCTTTGGTGTGATTAAATATCCAAAGAGTGGGCATTCAGATGGAGAAAGGCAGTCTTGTTTCTATTTTTCTGCAAGGTGGGTCTCAGATAATGCAGATAGTATCAAAGAGGCAGGCACTGACTCAGTATGAGAAAGAGCTAAGAGCTAAGCTGGGAATTTTGAAGATGGATTCTGTAATATTTTAGGTATTTATCAAAGTTTTCATAAGAAAAGTTCAACTACTTCTCTGGTCCTTTTGCTCTATGTGTAAACAATCAAAATGCACAGATTCTAAGTTTCCTAGAAATGCAGGGTTAAGGACCATCATAGAAATCCAACTTCCTGCCCCCCTACACCGCATGGCATGACTCAAGAGTTGGTGTTCTGCTAGAGTAGTCCCCATGATGAGGAACTCCCACCTCCCAGCCTTTTGTAAAGTTCAGGTCCCTTTCTATGCTTCTGTTATACTTCCTTAGTAAGGTGCCTTTTGGATAATGCTTGAACTGTGTCTTTAGAGCCTTCTGTCTGGTCTCACATTTGATGAGAATCCTTAGGAGTTAATGCATTTGAGGAAGAAGCATGTGCTACCACTCAGCAGAAGTGGGATGAAGGCTTATCCTGGGGTAGGGCAAGAAAAGGCTATCATCTCAAGGTGCCCAAACAATCTCCAACTCTACAATAGAAGCATAATAAGTAGCACACAGAAGGTGACTGCATGAACGTTGGTGCTTTTGCCTGCCCTCTATCCTCTCTGTGGTCTTAGCAGCTGTCTCTTGCTCTTGGGAACTGCTTTTAATACTGTGATTTTGATAGGGTTGACACAACCCCTAACCCCCAAACCCTCAGTGCCAAAACTTACAAATTGGACTGTTGCAACTTCTTCAGGTGGGCAGATAGCTGATTCAAGTCAATGAAGATCAGCCCTGGGATTTTAAAATAAATAATTGGGAAAGAGGTGCCCTTTCCTTTGGGAAAGTTCAGCTGGTAGGAAGTGGGCATGGGGTTGCTGGTAGCCCTATTTATACCAGATGGGCATAGCTTGCCTGAGAACAAAGCTGATGAAGAGGAAGAGCAGAGAGGAGATGGAAGACAATCCTTTCGTTGGCCTAGTTTAGACACCCAGGTCTAGTTGAGCCTCAAATTAGATGCTCTGCATGATGCTCAGCTGTGTGAGCCATCACTGTCTCTTTTAGTCATGAGCCGGTTTGAATTGGGTCTTGTCCGTTGGACCCAAAATAGTCTGTACTAATTCACTGCTAGTCCCCCTCTGAGCTGCACAAGGTGGACCCTCTGCTGCAGCCACATTGGCCCTGGTTTTCCTTTGTTGGTTGTCCCAGTCTTGTCTCCTGAAGCTACCTTTATTAGGAATGTTCTCCTCCACTCCCATGTTGCCTGGGTAACTTCTATTCAGTTTCTGGATCTCAGCTCAGACATCATGTCCACCAGACCAAGGTAGGCCCTTCTGTGACGCACTCTACACACCCTTAAGCTTTACTTCAGCACATTTAGCAGTTTGTAATAATGTTTTTATTTTGTCAGTTTTCTAGTGGTCTTCTTTCCCCACTAGATTGGCCGTCCCACGAGGGAAGAGATTATGTTTTGTTCCCAGCAGATCCCCAACATCTAGCATAGTGCCAGACACACAGTGGAGGCTCAGTAAGTCTTTGATGAATAACTGTGAATGAGAAATAAGTATTGTATTGCTCTGTGGACTCCCCACAGTAATGAGAGACATGAGACACATTAGAGTGGGGCCAGGGGAGACAAGGCAGTAGTGCTTCATCTCTTAAGTCCTAACATAGGACATAGGGGAGTGGGACTGCTGCCATCAAATACCCAAATGGTGGGCCTTTGGATGGAGGGAGGCAATCTCCGTGTGCGTGTGAATTTATGGCCTACACATGCAATTTTGTTACATGCATAGATTGTGTAGTTGTGAAGTCAGGGCTTTTAAGGTATCCGTCACCCAAACAGCCTACATTATACCCATTCAGTTATTTCTCATCCTCTAACTCCCTCCTACCTGCTTACCGTTTCAAGTCTCTATTATCTACCATTTTACTCTACTTCCACGTGTACACATTACTTAGCTCCCACCTATAAGTGAGAACATGCAATATTTGTCTTTCTGTGTCTGTTTCACTTAATAATATAGTCTCCAGTTGCATCCGTGTCACTGCAAAAGAAATGATTTCATTCTTTTCATGGCTGAATAGTATTCCATGGTATATGTATACCACATTTTAAGTCCAATAATTTGTTGATGGAAACTTAAGTTGCTTTTATATCTTTGCTACTGTGAATAGTACTGAGATAAAAATATGAGTGCAGGTATCTTTTTTATACAATAATTTCTTTTTCCTTTGGGTAGATATCCAGTAGTGGGGTTGCCAAATCTAATGGTGGATTTTTATTTTTTAGTTCTTTGAGAAATTTCCATACTGTTTTCCATAGAGATTGAACTAATTTACATTTCCACCAGCAGTGTATGAATGTTCCCTTTTCTCTACATGCTTACCAACATCTGTTATTTGTCTTTTTAATAATAGTCATTCTGACAGGTGTAAATCTTGTTTCTCTTTGCTGCAGGGTGGGTCTCCAACAATGCAGAGAGCATGAAGAAGGCAGGAAGTGTCTCAGAATAAGAATGGATTGGAAGCCAAGCTGGGAATTTTGAAGGTGGGTTCTGTAATATTTTATGTATTTATTAACATTTCCATAAGGAAAGTTTGACTACGTGTTTGGTCCTTTTGGTCTTTGCGCAAATCCTAGAATCACAAACGTAGATTCTTAGTTTCATAGAATTGCAGGGTTAAGGATTATCATAGAGACCCAGCTTTCTGCCCTCTTCCTCCCTATGGCATGACTCAAGACGCAGCGTTCTGCTGGAGCCACCCCCATGATGAGGAACTCCCACCTCCCAGCCTTTCCTAAAGTATGGGTTCCATTCCACTCTTGCCTTACGCTTCTTGAGTGGTTGCCTTTTCAGTAATGCTTGAACTCTGTGTCTTCAGAGCCCTCTGGCTGATCTCCACATGGTCAATGAGCCACAGGGTTATAGCTTATATTGCTCAGAAATAGGATTTTTGATGAGAAGCGTTGTTGCTAATAAAGATAGACCTGCTGGCAAAACCAGATAATATCTTCGCTTCCACCAAGCCCTCACTACCTCCACACAGATGACTCTGATAAGATAAATTACTTTTCCACCAATAGAAACATGACTGCAATCAATATAGCTGGTAAGTAACACGATTTTCAGAAGAAAAGAAAATACCAATTTTAAATACGTTTATATCAACATGAAGCCAGGTTGGTCAAGGTGTGTGTGAGTGCAGGCACCCATGCCTATGGTTCTTGGGAAAGGTACTTAAGCTGAGCATTGTCCAATGCCCCAGTGTGGCTGAGGACTCACCCTCTCCTCCACCTCAGATGTAGGCGCTGGGGAAGCAGAGTAAGGATCATGCCAAGAGGACTTCAGTTCTTCTTGAAAAATGTGTTTTGGGGTCTTAGATCTCTTTTCTGCTGGAGGTTTGAGTCCTCTGCTCTTCCTTCCTTGGGCTGTGGAGTCTTTTTCCAAACATTGGGCTCCTCTGGATTTCATTTGTGTCATTTGCTAAGCAGCAGTACTTTTCCCCATGGAAACACTCTCTAAGTGAGGCTGTAATACGAATTTGCTGATGCGTTGGAACAGCTCTGGAAATCTTCACGTCCTTGACACATGTTGTGTGGTCCTTCCATCCTACTTGCCACCTTGCCTCCTTCATTCCCATTGTATAACACTGCTGGGGCAAAGGGACTCCCCAGCTTAAACTTAACATCAGTTTCTGGGGATCAAATTTGGCTAGAGCAGAGGCTGCAGGAGGAGAGTTGGAAAAACAGAGAATAAAATAACAACATCATCACTATCAATTATTTATTGAATACTCATGGATTGGCCCTGTGTTAAGTTAGCATTTTACACCAATTATTTAATTCTTGCAACTGTTATGCTCTATGGTGATTAAACATAGGCTGGAGTAGGGATAAAAAAGTGAAAAGTGTTCTTTTAGGAAGGGTAGACAGGACAGGCCTCTCAGAGGGAATAATATGTGAGCCATGAAGGGAACCCTAAGTGGGGCATGAACCCTGCAAGTAGACATCTGAGAGGGGCATTCCAGGCAGAGGAGTGAGCATGTGCAAAGGCCCAGTGTCAGGACCTGCTCAGAGTGTGAGACAAACACCAAAGAGCATGTGAGGGAAAGAGCTGTAGGAGATGCATCAAAGAGGTAGGCAGGGTGAGGTTTGTGGGCTCTTGGGGACTGTGGCAAGAAGTTTGAATTTTATTCTAGTGTGAATGTGGTGGCTGTGAGAATTAAATAATTAGCCCAAAGCCATTTATGAACTGTAAAACATTAAACTGATGTGGTATGTTATTTTAGTCATTCATTCATTCAACATTCTCCCTTTGCCAGTTTATGTCCAGGGGGCTTTTTTAGGAAACTCAGATTCAAAGCACTCCTAGCTGTTCCCTGGATTCTAGATGGGCTGTTAATGGACTAACCCTGTCCTTCAAAGATTTGTGAGCTAGGAACTGACCAGGTAATACAAGCCCAGAATAAGATAGTCCCCAGGAATTGCTCCTTCTGATTCCTTTCCAAACTAACAAGCTATTAAAATAAGGCCTGCTCACTGGCATGTGGAAATGTGTAATGGGCCATTGCAAGATAGCCATAACCACTCTGAAGATGTGCTTGGGTAGTTCCAGAGAGAAAGGCTCATTTCTAAGCACCCAGAGATTTCCTCTTGGTAGTTCATGTACCATAGAAAGAAATTACATTAAATACTCTCCCCTGACACCAAAGAGAAATGCAGAACAGTGAATTTACAAACTTGGTAAGCAGGGTCCTGAGGATTTGCACAGCAGCACTTTGGTCTGCAGACCCTAACTCTGGAATCATCCTGTGAATATTTGCAAAGAGCAAAGCAATGAAGTATAAAGGTACATCAGAGACATGAAGTCGTTCATAGATGCTGGCTGTAAGGAGTTCAAGCTGGGATGGAATTCCTGCGTAGTCACCCAAACCTGGAATCCTCTTTTCTTAAAAAGTGGAGTGTCTGTTCATTATTCTTGTTCCAAGACTTTGTAATTTTGCCAATTTCATGGGTTTCATCATTTCTCATGGTTGCTTTAATTTTAGTTTTCTTGATTACAAATAAAGTTAAGCATATATTTTAAAAGAGGAAGGATATGTATTTGTAAATGACGTTAGGCACTAATTATAGCAGCATAAAGCCGATCATCTTAATTTTCTTTTTGCCTGACATTTTCTCTTCTTTCTGAAGATAAATAAATGGGGATAAGATATGTTATCAAAAGTAATATTACTTAGCCAAGAACATGTCTGATATACCTATTATTTAGCTCTTTTGTGTGCTGATTCATTCAACAAGCAGTTGTGAGCTACCACTTCTGTAAGTCAAAGCAGTGAATGTTGGCTTCTGCAACAGAAATCTCTTACATCACAGTGACTTAACACAGTGAGGATGATTTCTCACTTGTACAAATTCCTGTACAGCTTGTGTGTCTCTCCTGCATTATGCTGCAGGTGGTGACACAGGGATCCAGCCCACTCTCATCTTATAGCTGTTCTGTCAGAACAAGAAACTTCCAAGGCTGTACTGTCAGGGAAGTGGAAGTAGAATATTGTATTAGATGACTTTAAGAATTAGTTTGGAAGTGACTTGCATCATTTTTACTCACATTCTCTGGGTTTGCATTCAGGTACCTGACTCTCCCGAGCTGCAAGGGAGTCGGAGAAATGTAGAATAGCACATGGGTAGATGTAAGCACATGGGTAGATGATGTAAGCACATAGATATCTGATGTAAGCACATAGATAGATGATGTGAGCACATGGGTAGATGACATAAGCACATGGGTATATGATGTAAGCACATGGGTAGATGTAAGCACATGGTTATATGATGTGAGAACATAAGTAGATGATGTGAGCACATGGATCGATGATGTAAACACATAGGTAGATGATGTGAGCACATGGGTGGATGATGTGATCACATGGTGGATGATGTAAGCACATGGTTATATGATGTGAGAACATAAGTAGATGATGTGAGCACATGGATAGATGATGTAAGCACATGGGTAGATGATGTAAGCACATGGATAGATGACGTGAGCACATGGGTAGATGATATAAGCACATGAGTAGAAAGCACCTGGATAGGTATATGATGTGAGAACATAAGTAGATGATGTGAGCACATGGGTAGATGATGTGAGCACATGGGTAGATGTAAGCACATGGTTATGATGTGAGAACATAAGTAGATTATGTAAGCACATGGGTAGATGATGTGGGCACATGGGTAGATGATGTGGGCACATGGGTAGATGATGTGAGCACATGGGTAGATGATATAAGCACACGGATAGATGTAAGCACATGGTTATGATGTGAGCACATGGGTAGATGATGTAAGCACATGGGTAGATGATATGAGCACGTGGGTATATGATGTGAGCACATGGATAGATGATGTGAGCACATGGGTGGATAATGTAAGCACGTGGGTGGATGATGTGAGTACATGGGCAGATTTAAGCACATGGGTGGATGATATAAGCACATGGGTGGATGACGTAAGCACGTGGGAGGATGATGTAAGCACGTGGATGGATGATATGAGCACGTGGGTGGATGATGTGAGCACATGGATAGATGATGTGAACACGTGGGTGGATGATGTGAGCACATGGGTGGATGATGTGAGCACGTGGGTAGATGATGGGAGCACGTGGGTGGATGATGTGAGCACGTGGGTGGATGATGTGAGCCCGTGGGTGGATGATGTGAGCACATGGATAGATGATGAGAGCACATGGATGGATGATGAGAGCACGTGAGTGGATGATGAGAGCACATGCGTGGATGATGAGAGCACATGGGTGGATGATGAGAGCACATGCGTGGATGATGAGAGCACATGCCTGGATGATGAGAGCACATGCCTGGATGATGAGAGCACAAGACCATCCTGGCCAACATGGTGAAACCCCGTCTCTTCTAAGAACACAAAAATTAGTGGTGGCATGTGCCTGTAGTCCCAGCTACTCAGGAGGCTGAGGCAGGAGAATTGCTTGAACCCAGAAGGTGGAGGTAGCAGTGAGCTGAGATGGAGCCACTGTACTCCAGCCTGGCGACAGAGCGAGACTCAGTCTCAAAAAAATAAATAAATAAAAAAAACTTGTGAATTTTATTCTGTTTCTATTCACCTGTTTAGAAATGTTTAGATACCATCCCAGATAAGTGAGCACATCTGGTCAGTTGCTTGCTTTTCCCAAAAAAGAAGCTTTAAGCATATGTCTGACTTAGGGGATAATTTAACCCTTACCATAACCCAGGTCAGCAAAAATCTATAGTTCACTTTTGTATCTAATTAAATTCCAATATGATTTTATTTTTCTATCTTTTTCTCAAGGAAATCCTGGGTGCTGTGCCTTTGGAGGAAATACAGCTGGCTGTGTCCATTTGGAAGGAGCTTTGTAGAGCATTCAAAAAAAGGGCTGTGTATGTAGAGGGTGCTTCCTCTACCTCTCCAGAGCCACCCACCCCCCCTGGGCCTAGAGCAGGGCTGGCTTCTGTACTCAGGCACAGACAATGGCCCTTTCCTGACCCTGTGCCTGCCCCAGAGAAGCTCTGCCATCTCTAGTGCCTCTCCTAAGATATAAATTGTAGTCTAGGACTTTATGTGCCTGGTCAAAACCCAAGGGGCCAGGTAGCTTAAAAGACTACCATTGTCCTGCTGTATTCTGCTGAATCTTCCAGAATCAATCTCTCTACTTAAATCTTCCTTCTCTTTTAGCCAAGATAAAAGAAGCCTCATTTCAAGTCAGGAAAATAGTTGCCTATCATTCTGTAAACAGTCAAGCTCTGAATCTAGTTTGGGCTCAGAGGCCCCTGTCCCAATCCTACTCCTATGGTATGCAGGACAAATTCAAGGAGGATAAAGGAGGAAGAGCATGAAAAAGTTAGAACTGCAGTATTTAATTCAGTTCTGCAAACACATATTGATGCCTGTTGCATGCCAGGCCCTGCTCTGGGCATTGGGAATGAATAAAGGCCTGTCAATGGCTTTAAAGGGCACAAGTAAAGTGGGGGAGACAAAAGATTAATCCAACAAAGATAAAGTCCACCTAGCAGGATAAGTACTATACCGTAAGTAATTATCACATGATGCATCAGCACAGAGGAGGAGACAAGGGTGTCAGAAAAGGTCTCTCGGGGGACATGATATTTGTCCTGGGTTTCCAAGATTGAATAGGAATTCTGCAGGTGGAAAGAGAGGTAGGAAAATGAATAAAAGGGAAGATGCATTCTAACATCTTCTTACTCAAAGTGTGGTCCACAGACCACCACCATCATCATCATCTGGGAGCTTATGGGAAATGCACAATTGCAAGCCCCCTCCCGGATATGCTGAATCATAGTCTACATTGTAACAAGATCTCTGCCTGATTCATGGGCACAGTAAGACCTGAGAGCACTCATCCAGGAGGTGTGAAAAGAGGAAGGGAGTATAGAAATCTGAGCCCATCCAGGGAATTACAGGAAGCTCAGATCAGCCAGGGAGTTCAGCCAGGGGCAGTGGTAGATGAGGCTAGAGAGGCAGATCCCACACCCACACTACATTTACAAGAAGGAAAGATCCTTCTTAACCTAAATTCCTCTGGAGGGAACCCCCAGACCATGACCAGGTGTGGGGAGCTGGGAGCTTGACTCTGGCGTCTGTCTCACTGCAGGCCAGAAAAGACCTCGGTTTGCATTTACTCATGCAGGCTGAGGTCTGTTAGAGCTGATTCAGCTGTTTACCTCTGCCCACATCACGAGGCTGCTCTGATGAAAGTTCATACACACCAATCAATCAGGCTGATTTCAATTAATCCTAATTGTCCTGTTGGGATTCCTTGCCAGTAGCTAAGATGTGGTAAGACACCGGCATGACTTCATCATGGCCTTCAGAATTCCCAGTGATGCTGAAGGTGGCTTACCCTGTCGTGAACTCTGCAGACCTCTGTGCACAACGGTGGTGCTTGTGTGTGTGTGTGTGTGTGTGTGTGTGTGTGCCCACCCATCTATGCAGCACACAGTGTAGATCCTTAGAACAATTCAATGCCTTCCCCTTTCCTGTGGCTCCTCCTCTGGGAGTAAGGGGAAGACCCAACGGCGCATGAAAGATACCGGTGCTGATAAATCCATGCACAGTTGCTCAACCTTTGGGTCTCCTTCTCCCACCTCTAGGCACAGTCATGGGGCTGCTTTCCTCATCTCTTACTCATTCCATCCTTGTCCCAGACACCACATGTCCCTTCACATGGTCTTTACACATGCTGTTCCCTTTGCCTGGAATGCCCGTCCCCTTCTGCTATCTTCCGGGAGAACCCAGCTCCAGTTGTGCCTCCTCCCTAAAGCCCGCTGTGATACTCCCGGCAGTTTGTGGGGCTCTCCTCTTCCTGTCTATAATGCATAACTTGGCTTCTTCCTGAACATTTCTCATGCTGAACTGAGGCTGGGGTTTGTGGGATTCCTCAAGGGCAGGGATTATTTAACTTATTTTTTTCTGCATTCTTGCACCAAGAACATTTCTTAGTACAGTACATATTCAATAAATGTGTAGGGAAAATTCTACTCTATTGGAATTGAGATGGAATATTATTTTGTATAACAAAATATATTACAATAGTATTATTATAATTATTTATAAAATATTATTTTGTGAATAAGTTTAGTCAAGTAATGAGAGTTTTTATTAAGTTTGCATCATGATTTAAAGGATATCAGAAATATAGCCCCAAATCTTTCCTCAATGCTGCCCAAACATCCTCAAGTAAAAAGTGGACAACAGATACAAATTGGAATATTGTGAGAAGAAAGAAAACTTAGAGAATGTGGTGATTTTGCAAAGACTGGACCAATATGGATGAACGATGTCTCTTTCAGGGCAGCTCTGAGTCCCAGAAAGAGAACTCCAGAGCCAGGTCAATTCAAGGAGTTTTGCAACCTCTTCCAGCCAAAAAACACCTCTGCTCGTATGGACAATGAGATATAAATGAGAAACTGAAGCAGCCAGGAGAGACAGGTTCCAGCTCGAGCCACAAGCTCCCATCAACAGCAGTGCAGTGACCACTGGATTGTGAGTGAGGGATAAGATGATGGGGAGCTCCTTCTGAGCCTGGACTTGATGCAAGGTCATCTACATCAAGTTGTCCAGGGGAGTTCAGGGTGGCTGAGGAGAAGGCAGGTTAAGAAGATGAGTACAGGATCCAGAAGAGCCAGGTTTACATCCAGGCTCTACCACTGACCACATGACCTTGAGGTGACTTTACCAAGTCTCAATTTCATTATCTATAAAATTGAGATATTTACAGCAGCTTTTTCATGGGGCTGGTTGGTAGGATCAAATAGTGCTTAGAATTATGCCAGGCACACCATGCAGGCTCAATTAACGGGGGCTGCTATTGCACCTTCCTACCCAATAGTCATCCCTGCCAGAAACAAAAAGGTGCCCATCACAGCTCAGGAGTGTGTGACTCCTGGAGTGAGGGTCAGATGCCAAGCAGAATAAGAGGCACAATCACCCTTTAAGTGAAGACCTTCTTTTTTCCATCCATAGCACTGTCCACTGTGTCTTCACAGAAGCTCAGAGCATCAAAAACCACAGCTCAGACATGTGGACAGATGGCCTAACTTAGTGCTGTGCCATGGGAACTTGAGTGAGACTTGAAGTCTCTCTGGGCTTCAGTTTCCCTCTGTGTAAAATGGTGCCATTTACAATTATTTCACACAGACTAACATGATACAGTGATGCATGCAAGAGTGACTGATAATCTGTGGAGCATGGGATGGAATGATTACAGTTCTGTTTGGTGGAGTGGGCTCATTTCTTGTTAGAATATTTGTTGGACTTGGGTGGGGGAAAGGGGAAGATTCTTGTTTTTTCTACTTCTCACTCAAGGGCCTTTGAAATCTGTCAGGCTTCTCTTGAACACCAAGTTTATTTATTTAACTTAATTAATTAACCTATTTATTTATTTTGAAACGGAATCTTGCTCTGTCACCCAGGCTGGAGTGCCGTGGTGCTATCTTGGCTCACTGCAACCTCTGCCTCCCGGGTTCAAGTGATTCTCCTGCCTCAGCCTCCCAAGTGGCTGGGATTACCGGCATGTACCATCATGCCTGGCTTATTTTTGTATTTTTAGTACAGAAGGAGTTTCACCATGTTGGCCAGTCTGGTCTTAAACTCCTGACCTCAAGTGATCCACCTGCTTTGGCCTCCCAAAGTGCTGGGATTATAAGTGTTAGCCGGACACCAAGTTTATTAGGGCTTTAACAATTCATTCATTCAACACACTCACTCAGGGCCTCCAACGTGCAGGTGTCCTGGGTGCTGGGAATACATCCATGAATGGGAGGAACTCTACCCTCACCTGGTGAAGAGTCTGATACAGGGAGGGATGATGAAGAATTGAGGACAGCAATGCACTCTTTCCAAGGGAGACAGACTAGGGAAAGGGTTGCTTGCGTGTGGGAGCTGCAAACAGGATTGTGAGGCAACTGATCTGCGTGGAGAGGAAGGTGCCTGGGTTGGGCAGTATATGAAGAAAGTCTCTGAGAGGGTTGATTGCTGAGGGCTTACCATGTAAGTCAAACAGAGACAGATTAGAAGGATTTAATGACATCCCACTGCACTCAGAATAAAATACAAAGTTCCTAGCATGTAGCATCCTGTAGTGCCAGAAAGTAAGAAAGCACAGAAAAAAGGGAAAGAAAGAAAGAGAGAGAGAGAAGGAAAGAAAGAAAGAAAAGAAAAAGAAAGAAAGAAAGAAAGAAAGAAAGAAAGAAAGAAAGAAAGAAAGAAAGAAAGAAAGAAAAAGAAAGAAAGAAAGAAAGAAGAAAAAACAACTATAGGAATATGTCAAAGGGACATAGAAGCCAACTGAAAAAGCTCCCAATGGTCAAATAGGGAACAGTTTCAGCAACAAATTAAAAATAATATTGCAGTATAACTCAAAGTATAAAATAAATATCCGTAAGTCCAAGCTGATATAAAAACATGATTAGATAAATAAATACATAAATAGAGGAGAATAGACAAATCTCCCATGCAGAAAAAAATCCCAACAGCTCTTCCCTAGTCTACAAGGCCCTGCCTGATCGGCCTCTCCCCGCCTTTTGGGCTCATCTCCTGCCACCCTTCCCCTCATGCACAGTGTTCCAGCCACAGTGCATTTTGGGGGACTTTGCACCTGCTGTTGCCTTTGCCTGGAACATTCTGCCTCCGATTCTTTGCACAGTTGGCTGAGTCCTGTCATTTAGGTCTCAGCTCAATGTCACCACTACAGGGAAGTCCTCCCAGATCAATTCCCTATTCCTTTGCCCTGTTTTATTTTATTGATAGCACTTGTTATTTCTGAAGTGATCTCATTTGCTCTCTTATTCACCTGTTTATTTGTATCATGCCCTAGTTTAAAAAAATAAGCCACAAGAACAGTAATATTGTCTGTCTTTTCACCACTGGGTCACTGATCCAATGTTGAGAACCTACTCTGTGCCAGGTATCCTGCTTGGCATCAGTGGCCCAGGGGTGAAGTATATATATGAAATAAATGAGTAAATGAATTAATGCATATCATTCCACATTCTTAGAGCCAGGCACAGTGCGTAGCATAGACTAAGAATGAATATTGTTTTGAATGTGAACATCATTAACACATAAGTGAATACACTAGGGGATGAATGAGCAAAGAATGACTGAGTATGAATACATGAGTAAAATGTGTTTATAAAGTCCTGGGTTGGCCCCATCTAATGCATTAGTAGTGAATTCACCTGTCAGCTAATTCTGCAAAGTTGTCCTGCATGTTGGGCTGTAGAAACTTAGTCCGGTTGGAGTTTATGGATAATTTGTGCCTCAGCTTCGGAGATGCCTGTCTTAGGTAGGGAGGAAAGGAAGCCTGCGAGCTTTTCCTCTCTAAACATTTAATGAGGCTTTTGGAGCAGATCATTTGGAGAGGATGCTGCAGAAATGAGGACTAGGGTATAAAAATGGATGGATTTCCTTATTGCAATGACTCCGGTCCTATTTTCCCTATGTGGCAGAATGATTAAAACTCATAAATTACCATTAATGGTGAAGTGAGCCCATAGTGAACCTGGAAGCATCTCTTCTATTTTAGATCCAGGTCTCGGGAGCCCTCAGGGAAGGTTTGGTGGCTGCAGAAAGGGACTTTCCCTGAGAATCCAGAAGTGACATCAGGGAAGAACCTCAAAGGACCCATGGTCCCCCAACACAGAGCAAGTATGTGCAGCTCCTAGAATCTCTTCCTTCAGGGAAGCCCAGAGAAATGAAGCGTTAAGATGCCTTGCCCTCAGATGACATCTTCTCTCAGGCTCTGTGGATACAGTATGTACAGTGTGCTGAGGGTGGAAGGACCCCTCTCCCCGTTAAATCTGTAGTGCGATCACATGGAAGGCATCTGAGGTTTCCTGCCCCACTGTGGTCCCAAACTAGGTAATGAATCAGCATCCAAGGATTTTTTAAAATAGAAACCCCCGGTTCCCAACCCACTCCAATGAATCAGAATCTCTCAGGCTGGGGCTCAGAGAAGCTGTGTTTTTAAAAACTCCCAGTACCTTACTTACCTTCTCACTATCATGAAAATAGAAATGAACGAAATTAACGAGGCAACAATTTGTTGACACTGGACCAGAGGCACAGTGCAGAACTGTGATCCCTGAGAGGGGGGCAACACTCAAAGGAGGGAGATTTGTCTTTGGTCAGCCTTTTGCTGAGGTGAAGCACAGGGAGGGGAAACCCAGGCAGACCACAGTGGTCTGATGGAGCTGAGCAGAATTCTGAACTTGGGCTGCTGAAGTGGCTGGCATCTGTGGGGGCAGGGAACAGAAAAGGAAAGTTGCAGAGAGAGAGAGAACAAAGACCCCAGAAATGTGTATGGGCATGTCCTATCGGTTATTGGTTGAAGCCTGGGCTTTGAAGAACAGACCAAGACATGGTGGAGCATAGCAGAGAGCAGATGCTAAGGCCTGGGAACAGAGTGCAAATACCAGACACTCTACAGGGCTGGGAGTTCCAGTTCAGCTAGAACAGAGAAACCCTCGTGTTCATATCAGTGGAGACTGCATAAAGGCCATGCATTAGGAGTAAAGACTGTGATTCTAGAGGAAAACTCACATCCTAGCACAGATTTCTTGATCTCAGCAATACTAGCATTTTGAACAGATCATTTTTTTTTTTTATGGAGATGGAGTTTCACTCTTGTTGCCCAGGTTGGAATTCAATGGTGCCACCTTGGCTCACTGCAACTTTTGCCTCCTCAGTTCAAGCCATTCTCCTGCCTCAGCCTCCCGAGTAGCTGGGATTACAGGTAGGTACCACTACATCTGGCTACTTTATTAGTAGAGATGGGGTTTCACCATGTTGGCCAGGCTGGTCTTGAACTCCTGAACTTAGGTGATCCACTCCCCTCAGCCTCCCAAAGTGTTGAGATTACAGGCGTGAGCCACCGCGTCTGGCCCAGGTCATCTTTTTTATGGGGATTGTTCCGTGTATTATAGGACGTTTAGCAGCAACTCTGCCCTCTATCTACTAAATGCCAATAGCACCCTACCCCCGTTTATGAGAAACCAAAATGTTTCTACACATTGTAAAATGTCCCTGGAATGGGGGGCAGAATGGTTCTCAGTTGAGAATACCTTAGTGTAAGGGGCACATCTTATGACTAATGATGAAATGAAAATAGACCAGTCCTAACAACAATAACAAAGACAAACTGTAATAGGATCGTGAGAATTCACCAGTATTTTGAATGTCTAAATTAGTAGCCAAATTAATAACATTTAAAGCAAAACAACATAATCCAATCTCCCAACAAGGTATCATCCATAATATCCCCACTACAGTGAGACAAGTGAAACAAACAAAAAAATGTGACTTATGATCAAGCAATTGATGGTCCATAGAAACAGACACTTAGATAGCACAGGTATTGTAATTAACAGAAAGACTCCACAATAGCTATTATAAATGAAGGGTCAGGAAATGTAAAGATAAATCAATAGAAATTATTCAATATGAAGAACAGAGTTAAAAGAGTTTTTTAAAATTTTTTTTAGAAAAAATGGATAACTATTGGTTTCCAGTCAATTGACTTTAATGTGTCAAGATTTTCAATGGGGAAAGAAAGTCTTATCAGCAAATATTAATAGTATAGAAGAAACTGGATAGTGATATGGGAAAAAAAGAGCCCCACACTATATGCAAAATCAACTTGAGATGAACCAAAGATGGTTCATTTTTGACTCTATGGTTTAGATTTTAAACGTACTCTAAAACCATACAGATGCTGAAAGCAAGCATAGAGGACATGATTTTGGTAAGCTAAAGTTTCTTAAGTGGGACACAAACAGCAACCGACAATAACTATAAAAGAAAAAGATGATAAATTAGTTATCATCAAATTGAAACCTTTTGTTTCTCAAACATGCCATGAAGAAAATGAGGAAGCAAGTCACAGATTGGGAGAAAATATTCCCAGAACACATAGTTCCCAAAAAATTGGTGTCCAAAATATAAAAAGAATGCATACAACTTTTTAGAGACAGGTTCTCATTCTGTTGCCCAAGCTGGACTGCAGTGGCCTGATCATGGCTCACTGTAGCCTGGAACACCCGGGCCCATATGATCCTCCCGCATCAGCCTCCTGAATAGCTTTTCTTTTTTGTTTTTGGAGATGGGAGTCTCCCTGTGTTGCCCGAGCTGCCGAGCTGGTCTGGAACTCCTGGGCTCAAGTGATCTCTTGACTCAGCCTCCTAAAGTGCTGGGATTACAGGTGTGAGCCACTGTCCCCGGCCTAGATCCCCAGTTTTCAAATAAGCAAAAGAAATTTGAACAGACATTTCACAAAAGGAGATTCATCATTGGTCAATTACCACATGAAAAGTGCTCAAGATTATTGGTCTTTAGGAAAATGAAAATTAAAATCATTATCTGTACAAATACATCCAACAAAATACCCAAAATTTAAAAGACAGAAAACATTCAGTGTTGGAAAGAATATGGAGGAATCAGCACTCTCGTAAACCATTAGTAGAGATATAAAAAAGTACAACCACTTTAAGAAAAAGTTCCAACAGTTCCTTATAAATTTAAATGAACACTTGCTCTATGACCAAACAATTCTACTTCTAGGTATTCACTCAAGAGAAAGGGAAATACACATTCACATAAAAAGGCTTGTACAAGAGGATTCATAGCAGCCTTATTGATATCTAAAAGCAGAAAACAGCCCAGGCGTCATTAATAGCAGACTGACTAACCAAACTGTGGCATCTTCATATAGTGAAATCCTACTCAGAAGTAAAACTGAACAAACTCCTGTTACATGCTGCAGCATGACTCTCAAAAAATCATTAAACAAAGAAAAACACAAAAAGGAGTATATGCTGCATTATTTTATTTATACAAAGTTTTTTTTAAAACAGCTTTTCACTCTTGTCATCCAGGCTGGAGTATAATGGCACAATCTTGGCTCACTGCAACTTCTGCCTCCTGAGTTCAAGTGATTCTCCTGCCTCAGCCTCCCAAGTACAGGTCTGCACCACCAGGCCCAGCTAATTTTTTTTTTTTTTGTATTTTTAGTAGAGACAGTGTTCACCATGTCATGTCGGTCAGACTGGTCTCAAACTCCTGACCTCAGGAGATCCAACTGCCTTGGCCTCCCAAAGGGATTACAGGCATGAGCCACCATGTCCGGCCTATATAAAGTTTTATAGGAAACTTTAATAATAACTTTAATTTTCTGTAGGTTAATATAAAATTAAATAAACTGGTGAAAAATAATTACAACAGTAATTGTCTTGGGGAAGAAATTGACTACGAAGGAGCATGAGAGAACTTTCTAGAGTGATGATAACGTTCTCTATCTTGATAGAAGTTTGTGTTATGCAAATGTATGCATTTGTCAAAATTTATCAAGTGGTACACTTAAAATTGTAAGTGTATCATGGATGAGTTTTGACAATCTATAGATATAAAGTTCATATTTATATACTTACATCTAGATATAAATCTTACCTTAAAAAAGAAACCATAAACAAATATTAAACTCTTGTAATAGTGTCTATGCTATTACATGGGTTCAAGGACAAACTGTATTGATGCCCACAACTTACTTTGAAAGCCATCCTAAAATTAGATGGATTGATGGATGGCTAGAAAATGAACAGATGGTTAGATATGTGATAAAACAAAATGTTAATTATGGAATCTTAGTGGTGAGAATATGGGTGTGTAGTCTATAATTTCTTCAATTTTTTATATGTTTGAAAAATTTCATAATAAAATATTAGAAAGCAGATGAACAGAAGCTCAGTAACTAGTAGGTCAAAATCAAGTTGTCAAACATAAGTACAATTGAATTTCCTGAAGAGGAAAAAGAAAGAATGGAGAAAAAATGCTGGAGGAAATCACTTCCAAAATATCTCCCAAATTGTTGGAAAACGTCAATGTACGGGTCCAAGAATTCTAAAGAACTTCAAGTTGGATAACTACAATGAAAACAATATCTGGGCACATCGCAGTCAAACTGCTAAGAAACAAAAATAAAGATAAAGTCTTTAAAGCAGCCAGAGGAAAGAAGTCACATTATGTATGCAGGAATGATGAATTAAAAAATAGCCAGTTTCTCACCAGAAAAAAAAAAAAATTTGAGCCCAGAAGACAGAAGGATGGTATTTTTAAAGTGCTCGGGAACAACGCCAGTGCACCGTTCTATGTCCTACACTCCCTCAAAGCAGGGCACAAACAAAACAAGGTATTCTTCAAAAACAAAAGGGATAGAAAGACATTCAGATAAGCAAAAGCTGACGCAGTGTGCCAACAGGGAATATGTGTTATAGGAATTGCTAAATTGTTCTCGAACTGAAGGAAACTAGCAGCAAATAGGAAATCAAATCTATTGTAAGAACAAAAATGGGGAGCATAATACATAGTAACTATATGTACAAAAATAAAAGACTCATTTTTATTTCTTAAATTTTTTAAAGACACCTGACCATTTAAAGCAAAACATAACACTGCATTGTAGAATTTGTAGCTTATGTATAAGTAAAACATATTACAATAATAGTACAAAAGTTGAGAGAGTGGTAAGAAGAATTATATTAGGCTGTGCTCAGTGGCTCACACCTGTAATCCCAGCACTTTGGGAGGCTGAGGCGGGTGGATCACAAGGTCAGGAGGTCAAAACCATCCTGGCCAACACGTTGAAACCCTGTCTCTACTAAAAATACAAAAAAATTAGCTGGGCATGGTGGCACATGCCTGTCGTCCCCAGCTACTCGGGAGGCTAAGGCAGGAGAATTGCTTGAACCCAGGAGGCAGAGATTGCAGTGAGCTGAGATCACGTCACTAGCTACAGACTGGGTGACAGTGAGAGACTCCATCTCAAAAAAAAAAAAAAAGAATTATACTGTTTTGGTTTTACATTTTATGAAAAATGATACCATATTACTTCTAAATGGACTATGGAAAAATAAAAATATGTATTTTACTATCTGGGGCAACCACAAAGAAAAAAGTATGAAAAAGTGTAGCCAAAAGCCAACTGAGAAAATAAACTAGAACACTACAAAATATTTAATTAGTGTAAAACAAGGCAAGAAAGAAGAAACAAAAAGCCCACAAAATAGTCAGATGACAAACTATGTCAATATTTATATTAAATGTAAACTGACTAAACATTCCCGTTAAAAGATATAAACTGTCTGAATAGATAAAAGTGCTAGACACAACTACGTGGTGTCCAAGATATGCTCTTTAAATATTAAGATGCAGGTCAGTGGACAGATACACCGAACACGTGACGGGAGAGAAGTGAAGATAACAATGTCAATAGATGCAAGGTCAGTATACAAAAATAAACTCCACAGTAGCAGCACACAACAGGAAGACACAGTCTACAAACAATGCCATTTGCAAAATATGAAACCATACATACTTAGGCATAAATATAACAAAATATGTTCAAGGCCTTTACATTGAAAACAAGCAAACATTGGTGAGATAAATTTAAAAGATTTAAATAAATGGAGAACTATATAATACCCACGGATTAGAATATTCAATATTCTTAACATGTAATTCTAGTCAAATTGGTGTATATATTGAATGCAAACCCCATTGAAACATCAATGGTCATTTTTAAAGAAATGGATAACTTAATTGTAAAATATACGGCAATGCAAAGAACCTAGAATGTTATAGCAATTTTAAAGAAAGAACAAAGTTGAAGGAGTCACACTACCTGATTTAAAGATTTCCTAGGTGTGATATTGGCATGCGGATAGACACATGGAACATTGAAATAGAATTTTAAGTCTAAGATAGATTTATACATCTACAGGTAGTTTATTTTCAATAATGTATCAAGTGAGTTCAGAGTGGGAACAGAAAGACTTTAATAAATGGTATTAGAACAACTAGATAATGGTGTGGGAAAAAATCTAATCTTCACTCTTATATTATACCATGCAAAAGTTCAATGTGTACTAGATCATAGACCTAAATGTAAATGCTTAGGCTCTAAAGCTTCTAGAAGAAAACATCTTTAAAAATCTTCATGGCTTTGAAGTAGGCAAAGATTTTTTAGAGTGGGCCTTAAAAGCACAAGTTATAAAAAACTGGTACATTAAACTTCAAAATTTAAAATATTTCCATGTCAAAAGACATCATTAAGAAAAAGAAAAGGGCCAGGCATCATGACTCATGCCTGTAGCCCCAGTACTTTGGGAGGTGGAGGTGGGTGGATTGCCTGAGCTCAGGAGTTCGAGACTAGCTTGGCAACAAGGTGAGACCCCGTCTCTACAAAAAATACAAAAAAATTGTTTGGGTGTGGTGGTGTGCACCTGTGGTTCCAGCTACTTGGGAGTCTAAAGTGGGAGGATCATTTGAGCCTGGGAAGGTGATGCTGCAATGAGCCACGATTGTGCCACTGAACTCCAGCCCGGGTGACAGAGCAAGACTGTGTCTCAAAAAAAGGAAGGAAGGAAGGAAGGAAGGAAGGAAGGAAGGAAGGAAGGAAGGAAGGAAGGAAGGAAGGAAGAAAGAAAGAAGAAAGAAAGAAAGAGAAAAGAGGGAGGAAGGGAGGAAGGAAAGAAAGGAAGGAAGGAAGGTGGAAGGAAGGAAGAAAGGAAAAGGAAAGGTGAACCATTCACTGGGCAAAAAGTGTTGGTATATCTGACATATGTCTGACAAAGGACTTGCAGTATATATGTAATTCATATAATAATTTAAATAAATATAACACCCTCCAAAAAATGAACAAAAGATTTAAAAACTCACTTTACAAAAGAATATATATGAATGACGAAGAGGCTCAAGAAAAGATATTTATCATCATTTGTCTTCAGAGAAATTCAAATTAAGATTATAATGAGATCCTACTTCACACCCACTGAAATGGTTAACTTTTAAAAACTTGTCATCACTAAATGTTGAAAACAATGTGAAGCAATGAAGACTGTCATATTTTGCTGGTGGGAGTATAAAATGTTACAATCACTTTTGAAGATTACTTGCCAGTTTCTTACAAAATTAACCATACAACTACTCTACGACCCAACAAATCTTTTCCAAAGTTAGCCTAATTGCTAATGAAATAGTCAGTGAATAGAGATATAAACGAAGAAGGAAACAAGATAATTTCAGGTTGTAGATATGATCAGATAATGTTTTTAACATGCTTAGCAAGGTTATTGTGGTGGCAGCTGCTGTCGTTTTTATCAATCTGTGAGATCCTTGAAGGTCAAATTGGTTCTGAATCATTTCTAGCCTTAAGTTCAGTGCCCAGATGTATTTATAAAAGCGTTTTATTGAATGATTGAATTGGAATGTATGAATTAACTGGAAAAAATGAATGGAAATCAATGAACCCAGATCACAATTAAAGCAAAACATATATATTCCAAATCATGAGATACTATTGATGTGAACAGGTGCTTAGAGAAGGAGACAGGCTGGAGAAGTCTGGGAAGGCTTCCTGGAAGAAATAATCTCTGAACTGGGTCTCCAAAAATGTTTCAGATGATGACTGGTGAATAAGAGAAAAACAGAACTAAGCTGAAGGGAAGATTCGGATGAGAAGAAAAGGACTCTGGAAGGCAGCCTGGTTTGAGCCATATTACGCTTTGTGTTAGTAGTTGAAATTGTCTGTATAAACTTCATAAAATTAATTAGGGAAGAAGGTAGGGGAAGAAAGGAAACAAGCCCAGCTTTCTGCACACTCAGCGTTCATCAAGAGGTCAGCTGCTCTCTGACCTGCTTACTCAGGATTGTTTGGTACCTGTTGTCCTAGAATCTCAAAGACCCTGTTACAGCATTATCAATCTTCTTAACTGCGCTATAGGCAACAACTTGAACATCATAAAATGTTAAGTTGTTCCTTCAAAAGATCCCTTCAGGTCCTATATACTGAAGAAACTGCTGACTCAGCTGGTCTCAAGGACCCCCACAAGAAGCCAACTCGTCAAAGAATGTAGTTTCCACATCCTAATGACTTCATCCCCCTTTCCCCAACCAATCAACAACCCAATTTTTCAGCCCCTTCACCCTCCACCATCCTCTTAAAAACCCCAGCCCAGAATCTTCAGAGAGAGGAATTTGAGGGTCTCTTCCCATCTCCTTGCTCAGCACTGTGTGATCATTAAACTCTTTCTCTGCAGTAAACTCTGCTGTCTCAGTGTAATTGTCTGTTACTGCACAGCAGCCATACCAGCTCGTTGGTCTATAATATAGTGGGGACAGGTGAAATAAAGTCTCACTGATGGCAACTATGAAACGGGGGGCGGGAGTCTTCTCAGCCCTGCTGTCAGTCAGGCACTCAGCAGCTCACTGCTTAGCAGTACTTAGTCCGCACAGTCGCACAGGGCTCTCTAAGTGATGGCTTCAGGATGTTTGTTCCCTCTGCTCACCTCCCCTGTCCTGGTGGAAGTGTCTGACCCATTTATTAGTAGCTTGCTTTCTGAGCATCCCTGGCTGACCTCCCAGCAAGCTGCTGATGGAGAAAACTTGTTTTGGAGGCGATTTTGCAACTGCAGGAGTGGATGGGGCATTGAAGGGGCAGGACCAGAGCCAGTCTGAACACTGACCCCAAATTCAAACTAACTGCACTAAGTTGTTAAACCCTCCATAAAAACCTATTTTAGAAATTGAATTATAAGCCTAACCTAAATAGATAATTTTTAAAACACCATTGAACAATTTCAAAGCAGAAACTTTTATATATATATATATATGTTTAAAACCACTGTCCAATTCACTAATTTAAATATATTTATATATATATAAAGTCACTAATTTAAATATATTTGTATATATTTATATATATAAACTACTTCCAAGTCACTAATTTAAATATATATTAATATCTATTTATATGTATAGATATAAATATCATATATTTAAATTTAAATATATTTATATGTAATAAACATTTATGTATTTAATATATTTATATATTATATATTCAAATTGAAATATATTCATATAAATATATATATTATATATGTTTATATTTATATATTTTTTAAAATTAGTGACTATTATTTAAACCACTGTCCAAGTTACTAATTTAAATGTTTATATATAAATATATAAACATATATATTTATATTTAAATGTATTATATATAAATATATTTAAATTAGTGATTTGGACAGTGGTTTTAAACATTAAGGAACATCAGGTGCACTTGGAGGGCTTGTTAGAACACAGATGCCATTCTCCTGCCCCATCACAGAGTTCCCAATCCAGTAGATGTCCTTTGAGGCCTGAGAATTTGCATTTCTAAAGCACTCCCCAGTGATGCTGATGATGCCGGTCCAGGATCACACTTAGAATCCCTCTCCTAGAATTCTCTAGGAGCAGTGACATATTCGCCAAACCTGAACTGCACAACTTTTTTGGGTCCTTGTTATATCTCTGATTTAGAGCGACAACTGTCACACTGAATTAAACTTCCTGAATGGCTTCCTTTAATGCTATGGCTTTTAATCAACTTGGTTGTTTTAAGATGCCCTTTGGAAATCTGATTTTTAAAATTGTATGAGTTCTCACCACAGAAAAGTACATGTGCACGGGTGTGCACAGAATTTTACCCGCATTTTGCTGTTGTTGAGTCCAGAGTACATTATTTCAATTGATTCATGCTCATTTCTGGGCCCCAGGCTGAGAAAATCTGCAGAAATAAGCCTGCAACAACAGGTTACACATGTAGTGAAGAGCAGGGGTTCAGTGTTCTCCAGCCCAGCTGTGTGACTTTGAGCTAACCTATTAACCTCTCTGAGACTATAAAGAGGGGACTAATGATACCTTCCTTTGGTTACTTCTGGGGAATGTGTCTTGGAATCATGTAGAACAGACCTTTAATATTTATTTGATATGCTTGTTTACTGTTTAAACTTTATGCTGTGTGTAGATTTAAATACAACACACCCCATACTCTTGCATTTGGTTTTCTAAATACATTTCCAGAGTTCTTTCACATACGTATTCTCACTTGAGTCTCAAATAACCCAGAGACATTTATTTAATAAAATGTACTGACATTTCTTTAATAAAATTCAAATTGATAGCCAATTAATAACCTTTTTTGTTGTTGTTGAGATGGAGTCTCTCTATATTGTCCAGGCTGGAGTGCAGTAGCATGATCTCGACTCACTGCAACCTCCATCTCCTGGGTTCAAGCAATTTTCCTGCCTCAGCCTCCAAGTAGCTGAGATTATAGGTGCCCGCCGCCACACCTGGGTAATTTTTGTATTTTAGTAGAGATGGTGTTTCACCATGTTGGCAAGGCTGGTCTCGAACTCCAGCTCTCAGGTGATCCCCCGACCTCAGCCTCCCAAAGTGCTGGTATTACCCAATTAATAAACTTTAATAGCTTTGTGTGGTGCATACAAATGAAATTTGAAAATTCTGCTTCTATGGTTGTTTTTAGTTCCCATGTATGTGACAATGAAACCACACTAAATGGTGAATAATTCAAGCTAAATAAATGTGATGTAAATATTAAATATGTGCCCTGTCCTCTCTGGGTTATTTGAGACGCAAGTGAGAATATGTATGTGAAAGAACTCTGGAAATGTATTGTGTGCACTGAACGATTATTACTGTTGCCACTGCCATTGTCATCATGCCTACTCGGTTGGAAACCCTTCCAAGGAGTTCCTGAAAACTCCTTTGTCTCTGCCCAGTAGCTGAAACCCATTTCCTTCACACCCAATTATTTTGGGTAGAAAAAAGAGCTGGTGGAAGGCTCTTCTTAGAAAGAAGCCCAATTCTTTACCATGCAAATGCTGGTGTATGTGTGTGTGCCTGGGCAGGTGTGTGCACATGTGTATGCATGCATGTGTGTGGGTAGGCGAGGTTTTTAATCTATGCCTCCCTCTCCGTTTCTCCTTAACCAGAAAATAACACGTAAAAGCCTGGAGCTATCCTTCATCTGGCTGGCAGGCCCTGTTCCCCTGCTGGTCCTCTTGCCCTGCTCTCCCTAAGTCACTACAACTTCAGAGTTGTTTTCAGAGCTCATCACAGCAGTCCCAGCGGCCAGTCAATGACGCCCTGACGGTGACATTAGTGTCCACCTCACACAAAATGCAGGTGCTAGTGGCTTCCAGATCCCTGCCCTGAAGTTCTCGTCTCCTGCTGCTGTGATGGTCCTCAGCCAGGCTGCCCTCATTCAGGCCCTGGCAGGCCCCAGCTGGTGGCTGTCCTCACCTGACACCCGCCTAGGCTAGGGGTAGGTGGAAACTTGGTCTGGGGCTCAAAACATCAGTTCCCAAGCCCTGCTCTGCTGAACTTGTGAGCATCAGGACATATCCCTTTCTCTCTCTGGGCCCTAGCAGTTCCATTTATAAAATAAAGACAGTTGGCTTAGACCAGTGGTTCTTGGCCTTTTGAGATCTGAGGAACCTTTGAGAATCTAAAGCAGCAATGGGGTCCTTTCTTCAGAGGACTATCAAAAACATGCATGCATAAATAATGCACATTTCATTTTAGGGGTTCAGAAATCTTCTGGAGCCCATTCATAAACCACAAGATAGCTGTGAGGTTCTTTCCAGAAATAACTGCACAAGGAGATGATAAACTCTGCTGTTTCTCCCTCTCTTTCCATCTCTCAGTGTGGTTATATGAATCAAAAGAGGCAATGAATGGAGAAACTCTTCAAAACCTGTGAAGTGCTTTACACATGTAAGGGGATGTTCTTATCAACACGTAAGCTGTTCTATAGCTCTTTGTTGACTCCATAATGATAATAGCTACCATTTATTAAGCACCAGCTTAGTACCAAGTGATATACTAAAAGTTGTCTACATATTATTTCATTTAATTTTCAAAATAATCCTTGGAGGTGAGTGCTGATATTACCCCCATTTTACAGATGAAAAAATTGATCACAAAGTTAAATTAACCCTGTCCAAGATTACAGAGTAAGTGGCAAAGAACAGGTACGTTTTGACTGAAAATAGCCAGATAATGGATACCTGGTTGCCAGTCACAGAGATGAATTTTATCCAATGGAGGAAATGTTGAAAGTGATACCTGGACTAGAAGATCAGGGGATCTATTCAAGGACAGACACACATACACACAGGTAAACACACACTAAAACACAGATGTGTAGACACACACTCACACACGGACTGAAGAACCCAAGTTAGAACAGCATAGATGGCTATCATAGCAGGAGCAGTCTGGGCTGGTGTCCCTGGAAAGACCAGACACAGAAGCTAATTAGGGGGCGCTTCCAGGAGGAGGTGAAACTGGGCTAAACTTGGAAAAAGGGAAAGACAGATAGTGAATGAAGTGACCTTCCAAATAGGAGGAGAAATAGCCGTGTAAGCACAGAGGCAGAGGGAAACTGGTGTATCCCAATTTGAAAACGTTTCATGAGCACTTACTCCGTGCAGTCCACAGCTGCTCAGTGTCCACTGGGGATAAGAAGAAGAATGCAGGGACATCAGCCCATATGGCTCAGGCAGCCAAAGGTTTGTAAAGAGCCCACAGTCATGGTATAGCAGCTCTGCTGCTGACTGATCATATGGTGAGCATGTTATTTAATCACTCCAGCCTCATTTTTCTTATCTGTGAAATGGAGATAACCATAGGATCTGCAGAGTTTTAGAGTTGTTGAAAGTATTAGATGGGATAATGCATGTACAGGGCTTAGCACAGTGCTGGCCAGGGATAAACCCCGAGCAAGCCGTGGTGATTGCCACCACCCTCACCATTCATTCATGAATGTAATGAAGTTTAAGTATGATGCCTGCCACATACTGGGTACTTCCATGTTAGTTTCTGTTTTCTTAAGGCTGCTTCCTGTGCCTGTTCATTCAAGATAGAGGAAATAACGTTTTCTAAGGTCACAGAGGAAGAGGAAGCCTCCCTTCTGGTCCCCTGACTAATGTCCAGGGAGTGAATCACACAGTTCTTCAGAACGACGATGTGCTAATGAACTGCACAGACTCTGAGAACTGAGCACCCAGTAATGATGGCTCGGTATCTCTGACAGGTGAAATTGAACACCTAGAACATTTCACTCGATTCAAACAGAGAACGAGGTGGCCCACACCTCGGCTTTGTCCTTAATTGGCCACATTTTGAAGCACACCGTTTACTTGTGACCTCGGAGTTAATAAACAGCCGGTCAGAGTCCTCACTGTATCGAAACACAGTTTACAGGAAGGAGATTCGCTGGGTGCCAACAGTCAGTCATCTGCTGGGGTTTTAGAGTAAATTACCCATCCATCATTTTCTCCTTTTTTTTTTTTTCTGGGAGGTATTGTTTCAGGCCAAAGGATCCTAGCTAGATTGAGATCAAAAGATAAAAATACAAATTTACCACCAAAGGCATCTGAAACGCAACAGGCCCCAAGTGGACCCATGTCCTTGCCCCCCCGCCCCAGCCAGCTCCCCTTCTGTGTTGGCTGGCTCCAAGCTATAGATTTAGTGTCCTCTTTGCCCCCACCCTAACTCCCCACATGTAATCTATCACCAAATCTGATGATTCTGCTTCCAGAGAGTCTCTCCACCCACATTCCCACTGCCCCAGACCCTCATCCCCACCACTAATGAGACACCTGCCACTGTCTCCTGACTGCTCCCCTGATGCTATTCTACTCCCTTTCAAGCTATTCTCTGTGTGGCTGCAAAGGAGATCCTTCTAAAATGCAAATTCAGGTTTCATCATGCTCTCGATTAAAAATGTCCAAAGTCTCCCTGTTAACTTCAGGATCAAGTCTCAGCTTCAGGAAATGGCAGGCAGGGCCCATCAAGATACTGACACCGCTTGTCCCCCAGCTCCCCACTCGCCTTCCTGCTCCTTCCTTGCTGCTGTAAGGTAGCGACTTTAAAAGACCAAAGCAGTGGTGGCTGTAAAGGACTCACGGTTCTGCCCTGCCCATGCACACATCGCTTCCATCCCAGCATGCCCCCTTTCCTTGCTGGCTCAGAAAACTTTATCCCTTGCCCTCCTCTGATGCTCAGCTCTGACATCACTACCTACAGGAAGCCTTCTCTGACAGTCAGCTCTCATAGAAATAGAGTTTCTCTTGAAATGACATGAATATATTTCAATTGTTGAATGCATCTCATTGAATTAAAATTCTCCGTATTCAAGCCTGATCTCTATTTCAAACTGAGAACAAGTTGACGTCAGTGTCCTTGAGTCATAAAACCCCAGTGCCAAGCACAGTAGGCTTCAGGTGGACAATTCCATTTTGTCATCAAAATGTTCATGTTAGGTAGGGACATTCCTATCTCAATTTTATAGAGATGGAAACTTAGACTCAGAAAGGCTAAGCAGCTTATCCAAGATCACACAGGCAGTGTCAGAGATAGATTTGAACTCACATCTGAAAGACTTGACAGGGAAGAGGTGCTCAAGAAATATTGATTTCTTTACTGAATGTTTGTGAGCTCCTCATTTTTTTTTAATTGCCACCTGCCCATATCCTGAAGGTACATTTAGAAAAAGACCCTAAAGGATCCTAATGAAACTGTTCAGACGTATATTTTTGTATTAAAGGACTATACCGGACTATACCATGTGTTCGTGGGGGGCAGGGAGAGAATCGAAAACCCACCTATCAGGTACTACCTGGGTGATGAAATAATATGTACACCAAACCCCTGTGACATGCAATTTATCTATATAACAAACCTGCACATGTACCCTTGAAGCTAAAATAAAATTTAAAAAATAAAAATAACAAAGGGATACCACCTGCATAACCTCTTCCAAAACAAAACTCCCTTGAAATCAGAGTCATGAAAAGAGCTTGAATTTAGAGAACCTGGGGTCCATCCCAATAAACTCTGATCATTTACTTGCATAAATTTCCTCCAGCAAAAATCTTTGGGTGTTTGCAGTTGGTGTGCATTGGAACGGCAAATACCGGGGGCTGTGGGCGGGGCAGTGATAGTGTCTATTAGAAATAGTAACAGTGTTAATAACAAGGTTCCAATCATTGAACGTGGACGATGTCCCAGACACAGGACTAAGCACTTGGCAGGACTGCAGTCTGATAACTTGCCCAGGATTGCACTCTGCCAGCAGGCAGCAGAGTGGAACATTAGCCCCATGACTACCAAGGCCAGAGCACATGCTCTAGTCACTCTTCCAGAACTACTCCACTCTGCTGCTTCTTGTGCGCTGCTGAAATTGAAACAGGTTCAGTAGCTGGCAGGAACCGCCAAGGTGGAGCTGCTCTAGTCCAGATGCTCTGACCAGTGCTGTGTGAACAACATGGGGTATGCATGAGGCGCTGTGAAGACCTCCACTACTAGACAGCAAGGATCCAGCTGCTTCTGTGAATATGGGGCCTATTCTCCCTGTGCTCAAAAGTCCCCTGTGCTAAGAGCTCCCTGCATTCCCAGGAATGTAGAAGCAAAAAGGAAAAGGGAACAGGGATCCCCTGCATTCTTGACCTGCCTCACAGCCCAGAAAATAATCTTGGCATTTCTCCCAGCCTTTCACTGAAAGAGTTAACTTGAAACAGCTTCCATGATGAATGGCTATAATACGTCTACGTAATGGGTTTCCTATTTAAATTTTGTGAGGATTTAATCAGTTAGGCGCAGCTGTGCAAGATGCACCATAAACTATGTTGAAAAATATGTAGACATATACATTTATCTGCTACAAATTAAGCTCACTTAGAGGTGGTCTTAATGGCCCATGTAGCCATCATTACAAGCATAAATTCTAAACTGTCTGTTTCCAGTGAATTTGCTTTGAGATAAAAATTAATGCTCATCCTTAGCAGAGCATGGTAATAAATGAAGGGACCCTTAATTTACAAAGCTCTAATAGCCTGGCCATTTTCCATTAGGAACCCCATGCTGGGTCATGTATGGCAGGGTTGCTTCATGGGGGATTCCAGTGCCCAGGCTAGGGAGGGACAGGGCAGACTTTCTGGAAGTCTATGCCATGTAGTTTACCTGATCTTTTCAGAGGAAGGCTAAAATCCTGATTCTAAAGCTAGGAGGTGAGCCTGCAAAAAAAAAAAAAACCCTTTATATGAAGGTATGGGTCTTTTTGGTAGAATGACTGATTTTCTTTTGGATATGTTCATCACTGCACTATTCACAATAGCAAAGACATGGAATCAACCCAGGTGCCCATCAATGGTGGATTGGATAGAGAAAATACGATACATATGTACCATGAAATACTATGCAGCCATAAAAAATGAAATGCTTTTTGCAGCAACGTGGATAGAATCAGAGGCTGTCATCCTAAGCAAATTAATGCAGGGACAGACCAAATACCATCTATTTTCACTTATAAGTGAGAACTAAGCATTGAGCACATATGAACATAATTATGGGAACGATAGATACTGTGAACTACCAGAGGGTGGAGAGAGAAGAAGTGAGTAAAAAAACTACCGATCGGATACTATGCTCACTACCAGGATGAGGGGATCTATACTCCAAACCTCAGCATCACACAATGTTCCCGTGTAACAAATCTGCACATGTTAAAAAATAAAATAAAATAAAAATTGAAAACAAAATCTATCTAAAATAAAAATTGAAAAAAAAAATCCTTCAGTCTTGGCTGCATCCAATGTGAATGTGAATGTGTGTCCAGAGACATACGTTCAGCTTGGCTCTGATCATGATGGCAAAACCCACTCAGCACATGGATAGCCCAACAGCGAGTATGCATCTAGTGCTAACAGAACTCATAGCATTTGGAAGCTCTCCCACTCTCTCCACTTTCTCTCTAGCCCTGAAAAATGGCACAAAGGAGCTGAGTTTGAATCCCAACCTGCTACCTTGGCAAAGCCTGATCTGGCAACTTGCTTCTCCACGTAGTCACAAAGAGCTGCCAGTTTGCAAGACATTCTCTCATTTCTCCTTTCACATCTCAGTTGATCCTTACCTTGTGACAACTTTAGGAGGTAGGTACAATTATTTCTCCTATTTTAATAGGACTGGGGCTAGAGCAAAGCAAAAGAAGCACCCAGGGTGCAAGATTTCAGGAAGCACTGACTCTTGAAGTCCTATCTGTGCCAACTCTTCATTTGCATGACCTGACATAAGAGCCTTCTTAAATTTTGCTCCTTAAGGGCATCTTGCCACACCCTAGTTCCAGCCCTGGATAGGGACCCCATGGCACAGAGAAGTTAAGTAACTTGTCCAAGGACACACAGGCACTAAATGAGAAAGCTAGACTACAATTCATAAACATTTGACTCTGAATTCCTATCTCTTTTCTATATACCATGATGATGGCCATTTAAATTGAAATGTTTGATTTTAGTCAGCCCAAGTTGGGCATTTACTGTGGACCGAACTATACAGCTAAAGCTTTTACCTGAGAACTATGTCATCTCATTTTCTTCATGGCACCCTTTACTTTCAGAAATAATCTTATCAAAAAGTTGTGGCCTGTGTGCTCCACTGGAATATTAACCACTTTATCCCAGTGGCTAGAGCAGTGCTTGGCACATAGTAGGTGCTCATTAAATATTTGTTGAATAAATTATCTTATTCAAAACATGTTTAAATGAGAAGTTGTATGAAACTAGTATGATGGTTCTCATGCCTGGTTGCAGGTACTCGAAAGATGGGACTGAACCACTTAGGAAGTGTGGTTTATTTCCTCTCTGTTAAGTATCAGGTGTTCCCATAACTCAACCATCCTGGGAAAAGGAATTGGTGATGGAAAATCTAATCACAAAAAAATTAAAATCTGGGATGGTTTTGTCTGGAGCTTTTTCAGAAATGAAAAATGCAGAAACACTTTCACCAAAGTGTCTGATGGCAAGAATTGGAGTTACATTAGAAATTGGTAGAAGTGACTGGACACAGTGGCTCATGCCTGTAACCTCAAGACTTCAGGGGGCTGCGGTGGGAGGACTGCTTGAGGCCAGGAGTTTGAGACCTTCCTGAGTAGTAGAGCAAGACTTCTTTTGCAAAACAAAACAAAACAAAACAAAAAACAACAAAAAACAAAGCCAGGTGTGGTGGCGCTGCCTGTAGTTTCAGCTACTTGGGAGGCTGAGGTGGGAGGATCACTTGAGCCCAAGCGTTCCAGTCTGCAGTGAGCCATGATCATACCACTGCACTCGAGCCAAGGCTACAGAGAGAGACCGTATGTCTAAAAAAAAAAAAAAAAAAAAAAGGCAGGGGAGCAGGTAGAAGCGTGAAAATCACAATCTTAAACAAATGAGTCTATTGAAACCTGACCAGTTGCAAAGACACCAGCAATTACAGGACTCTTAGAAGTCTCAAGAGAAGCGTGTAATAGCTCCTTTTCAAAACTTGGGACAAACCTCCAGAGCTCTGTTCCTGTGTCCCGCAGGCCCAGCCTTCTCATTTGAGACAAGGCTCCCTCCAAGCCACCTCTGAGAAGACTCCCAGTGTGCCCTGTCCCATTTCCACAGAAAGCACAGAGGAGGAAAACAAATCTTTGCAGATCTGGCCTACGGTTCTGCACAATTTAACAACTGACAAGCTTGTGGAAACAGGCAAGAGTCATTACTGCATTAGCATCATTGCCATTGAAACAGACGAAATTAGTAGCAGCCAAAGGGAGTTACTTGTGCTCCTAGCTGGGTGGCTTGTGAGAGAGACCCTCATGGGAAACTGTGCTTCCCCTGCTCCCGGGCAGGCTCTGCTGGGAGGGGTCCACACGGGACAGTTTCACTGGGCACTGGGCAGACTGGGCAGTGGGTGGCCATCAAGTACAGCATTGGGATTCACATAGAGAAAGCCAGACTGCATTCCTGACAGGTCGCAGTGATAACACTTAAACATAGATTCACAAATAATGCATTTTTATGGCTAAGAAGGGTGGAGGGCTCATCTGAACCTATGCCTAGGGTCAGGCAAAGGTAGGGGCCTCTCATCTACACTTACAAGCTTCTAAATCAGCTTCCTTTTGCCTGTGGAACCCCAGTCTCTCCCTCCTCACCTGACTAGCAAATGCCACTTCCTCTAGGTGGCCCTTTCTGATGTCCTATCCTGCTCCCAGACTATCTCAATGTCTCTGGTGGCATTCTCAGAGCACCGGGTGTGTCGAATCAGCCTCCACTTTAGCCCTTCCTGTGCTTGGTCTGCTTCCCATGCAGTCCCAGGAGGGCGGAGGCCACAAGGTCTCACCCACTGCTGATTCCTCATCTCCCATCTCGTCTCTCATCTCATCTTCTACGTCTTCTCCAGTCTCCCAGGACAGATACTAAGCACCACATAATACTTGTAATAAATGAATTGATGAATCAATAGTGGTCTACACCAGGGCATCTCAAACATTCAGGTGCATAGGACTCATTGGGGGAGCTTGTTAAAATGCAGATTCTGATTCTTGGGATTTGCATTTCTAACAAGTTCCCAGGTGAGGTCCCCACTGCTGGTCCTTGTGCCCTACTTTATATAGCAAGGGTCCATGTTACCATAAAAGACATGAGCATGCACTGTTACAAATGCAGAGAAGTGAGGCTTTAACCCCCACCCTTATTTTATGAAGCAAGTTGGTCAGGGTACCTGATATCTTGTTCACACTCTTCATTTTGGGGGAGCAGCTGAGCAGTCAGTACAGACTTTAGAGCATTTTGCGAAATGCTCCATGTACATGGTAAGTTCTACCCCAAATGAAAGGCTGCTGTTGAAGTCCTTCCTGTGAATAATACACAATTGGGACTGCACTGGCATGAGGGCTGCATAGCCCTGCTGTGGCATGCTGAGCTCTGGAGTCCATTCTGTGTAGGTTTGCATCCTGCCTCTGCCACTGGCCGCCTGTAGGGTCCTGGGCAAGTTACTTAACCTTTCTGTGCCGCAGATGTCCCCTGTTTAACATGGAGAGAATTATAACACATGCCTCACAGCGCTGGGAGGACTGAACAGAAGACACACTCTGGTGGAGTCCTAGGCACTGATCAGTCTCTGCTGTTCTTAATTGTTGCTTAATGCATTCATGGAAATATATCTCTTCCGGACCTCCACCCAGAAGAGTAATTCCAGGGCAGCTGCTCAAAGCTCAAACCATGGACACGGAGGCCAAGAGAGAACAGCCACCCAGATTTTATGATTTAAAAGGGATAGAGTGGGCTGCCTATAATAAAGCATTTTTTAAACAAGCGACTTGTTCTCAGGTTGACATATAGAGATGTAAACTCAAGCCATAAATCTCCCTCCACAGCCCGGGTGCCAGAATTGCTACGTGGTGCCCAAATCACTGGGCAGACTGCCTTGCTCAGCCTGGCTCCAGCCTCACCCTCTTCAGGGTCCCTATAGCCCTGGCATCCCCAGGGACCAGCACTTTTCATACAGCAATATCTCCTGCCCAGGGTCTGTTTCCTGACTTGAGCGAAATGGCAGAATTAGGAAGCTGAGCGTTGTCAGGTGGAAGAAGGCTCTCTCTAGCTTCACGCTTGACAGATGATAACAGGGTGCAACGAAGCCAAATACATGAACTCTTCCCAGAGAGGTGCATTTAGGCTGCTCCCAGGTTGATGTCATAGAGTCAATCCAGCGAAGACAGCGGCATCTCTTTTGGCCTTAGGAGATTTTCCTTCTGGAATGCTCCAGGGAGAGACCCCTGCTGTTCTCTAGCTCTTGCCTCTCTTCTAGCCCCAGGCACGTGGGTGTTTCTTTCCACCCCTCATTGCTTTGCAGACCCTGTCCATTCTCACCCTTCCAGTCTCACCTTAAATATTATCTTCCCAGAGGGGCTGGAGCTGATGCCAAAATGTAAAAACATAACCCCTACCACAACACAACACCCTGTTTGTTTTCTGCACGGCACGTCCTGCAATTTCTAACTGCACATTTTTGCTTGTTGGCTTGTTTTTCTCTGTCTCCCCTGCTAGACGGTACTTACCACGAGGTCAGGGCCACATATGTTTTACCCACTGCTCCCTCCCAGCCTTAGTGTACCGTCGCCATGGCTAGAGTGAAATGTATGGGTGCCTCACTCTGCGCTGTTACTTTTCTAAGGAATGACCCTGCTTTACCTCCTCCTTTCTTCACATCCCAATGACGTAAGCGCTATCATTAGACTCACTTTTATAGATAAGACAACGGAAAACCTAACATTCAGTAACTTCTTCAAGGTCACATAGGAAGCAATAGATTCATGAGCTAATTCAGTGGGGCTGACATCAGAGCTGGCCCTCTTAGGATACCATGCTGTCACATAGTAAATGTTCAAAAAGAATTTGTTGAATCAATAAATGATTAGAACCACTTGGTCCAATACGATCTCATTTAAAACCATTTGATTCAGTTAATTCAGTTCAATCAATGTGCACTGGGTTTTTGGCAATGTGTTGGGTGCTGTGGGGGCTTAACCTCAGGGAAGTTAATGGCGGCTGTGGCAGCAGAAGCCTGTGTGCGAATGACCTTGCCAGCCTCCTCTGGCTCTCCCACTAGCCTGACTAGCTCATCTGATATCCTTGAGATGCTGGAATTTTGTGAATCTGAGATGTGCACAGCATTCCATGGTGCAAAACTGAATAACATAAGGGCCTCAGCTTCCATGTCACAATCCCTTAATTGTAGATACGGACACCAAGTCAAGATAGATTAGGCACATAGCTAAGAAGGAGTAGAAAGAGGATTTGAATCCATCCAGACTGGCTCTGGAACACCCATTACACTATGCAACTTCACAGTCAAAAAAATATATAAAGACGCATTTGTTTCATCCAGCACGAGTGTTCGTTTGCGTAGTTGAAGCCAGAGTCAACTACAAGAGGGCAATCATCTATCTGCAGTGGGACAGCTAGGGAGGGCTGAGCCAGGACCCTCAGGCCAGCTCGAACCCAAGAAACACTCCATGAGTGCACCTACAATGGGCACCATCCTGCTTCTGTTAGAGCAAAATGTCACTAATAAAAACAATAAATGAATGTCTGCTAGAATGCATATGTCAAAAAGGATAAGCCCTATGCAGGCACACAAAACACACACAAAGAGTTCAGGTTCAGTATCTTTTTTTCTGAATATTTTCTCCAACAGACTTCGTTCAGCTCTAAAACCACATACAAGAAGCACTAGATGCAAAGCAGTAATTTGTAATCTCCTGCTTTTCCTGTTGTCATCCTTATGAGTTCTGTCATGCTCACAGACCACCTGTACTGTTAATTATTTAACACTTTATCTTTAAATGAACTCACTTTTAAAAAAACTTAAAAATACAATTATTTTAAATTTATGAAAAATACAGTTATTTTTAAATAGTCATTAAAAAACTATAAGTGGAAAATGAGTAATATTAGGTAGTAACATTAAGTATAAACACAATGAAAATCAAACAATGTTATTAAATTTAAGCCAGATATTGTTCCCTAGTCTCCTCAGAGGCCTGCCCTGTGTTCTTTACAAAGGGAGGTAGGTAACGTTGCAGAGGCATCAAGGCCAGATTAGCAGCAAGTCAGCCTTTTTCCTTGATGTCATCAAGAGTCAAAGTAAAATAAAGCTGGAAAGGTAATTATTGTCTCTCTAAATGAATCAATGTTCTTAATGCCATTTAATATCATGGAGCCTGAGAAACAGTGGGGAACACTGGAGCAGGGCTTCAAGCCTTCAAGTCTCATCTGTGCCGCCCACGCACTCTGTGACTTTATGCGAGTCACTTTTTTTTTTTTTTTTTTTGAGACGGAGTCTTGCTCTGTCCCCCAGGCTGGAGTGCAGTGGCACAATCTTGGCTAACTGCAACCTCCACCTCCCGGATTCAACTGATTCTCATGCTTCAGCCTCCTGAGTAGCTGGGATTACAGGTATGTCACCACCACGCCTGGCTAATTTTTGTATTTTTAGTAGAGATGGGGTTTTGCCATGTCGGCCAGGCTGGTCTCAAACTCCTGACCTCTGGTGATCTGCCCACCTCAGCCTCCAAAAGTGCTGGGATTACAGGCATGAGCCACCGTGCCCGGCCCCACTCACTTCTTTTCAATGGGCCTCAGTTTTCCTACCTGAGATGCAAGTTTAGACTAGAATTTAGTTACCAGGTGATCTCTTGGGTCCTTCCAAGTCTCAGATTCTCTGACTCATTCCGGGTGAACGATATTACATCCACCAAACTGCTGCACACTGAAATTGAGAATGTGTCCTTCAAGAGCAGTTCAAACACACCATTGTGTCCACAGAAGGCTCATTCCTGGGCTGAAATCAAGTTTCAGGGCTTTCTGGAAAGCCTTCCTCCATTGGCAAAGGTCATTAAGACGTGTGAAGAAGGGCTGGGGGCTTGGGCAGGAGGCCAACTCGGCAAATAAAAGTCCGTTTGATTTCAGAAAACCAGCCTCCGTGAGCAATTGGGGTGGTTCACTTTGGTTAGAATGTTTTGTAACTAGTAGGATTATCTGCAATGATAAAATTCATACCTCCCAGCTTTCAAATAAAGATGTCCCCAGGAGGGTATTGATGGCATCATTGTTGCTGGAAAGAGAAAGAAAGAGTGGCCGGGTGATCCCATTGTGTGTGAATAAAAGGTCTGGGAAACAGATCTATTTTCGTATTCACTAACTGCAGACCATTGCACCCCCAGATCAACTCATTCTTGGGCCACAACAGCTCCCCTCCAGGAAGCCGGGATGTGCTTCTAGCAAACAAACACAGGGCTGGACACCCTCGGGGCAAGGGCCTGCTTTAGGGGCATAAAGAAACGTCGGCATAGTGTGCTCCCATGACAGCCAGATCTTCATTCTCCACACATCTGGGGCCACCGGCCACTGCCCTCCCGCCCACAGCTTCTCCGGCTGCAGCAGCAAATGGCCTCCCACCATCCTTCTCTGCCCATCAAATTGTCTGTGGTCACCACTGGGGACATGTGAACTAAAAGGCCACACTTGGCCCTGCCCAAAGATGAGGAATGGCTCAGGAGCCACAAAACCAACAGCATCATTACCAGGGACTAAGCATTAATTACTTATGTTTTCCAAATTTAGCTTGAGGACCACAAGGTTCAATGGGAGAACGCCGCATGAAGATGGAGAGCAGTGGCAGCTCATTTCCCTGGCCCCTGTACACCAGATGCTGTACTAAGTGCTCAGCATATGAGAAGGCATTTGTTTCTCACAGCAGCCCTGGTACAACTCCTATCATTTCATTTTACACATGTGGAAACTGAGGCACAGAAAGCCAAGTGATTTCCCCCAAACGTGAATCAGCCAGAAAGTGCCAGAGACAAAATTTGAGCCTCGGCTGAGTGGCCAGTCCAGGCTCACTGTGAAAGCCTCTGAGCATGGCAGGCAGCCACTGTGGGGGCCATGAGCTTACCCATGAGAGGCCAACAACCTTGGGTTTGAGTCAGAGCCTGACACTTATGCCCTCACTCAGCCTTGGTTTTCTCATCTGTAAAATAGGAGTAAAGATGCTAAGAATCAAGAATAAATGAATTAAACCTGTTCTGACTTCAGTACTGGGCCTGGCGCACAAGAGATGCTCAGTAAATGCCTTGCTATGAATGATGATGGCAACTGCTTCTCCCTCCTCTCTGCTGACCCCAGTCCTTGCCTATTCTTGCAACCTCAGTCACAGAAGTCCCACATCCCCCTCCAACTTCACTTTGAGAGTCCTAGGAATTCAGAGCTGAATATGACACGAGAGCTCCGCTGGCTAGTTTATGGAGGAAGCTAGGAAGAGCACGACATTGTCCAACTTTACAGGGGAAATGAGCAGACCCAGGAATCCTAGGCTCGGAGCTGGGCCACCCCACCATCTCCCCCTGCTGACTCCAGTTCCCACTCCAGGCCCTTGGGGCTCACCTCCTTCTCCAAAACTGGCTTCCTGGCAAGGCCAGGTCAGGCTGGGGAAGGGGCAGTCTCGGCCCATAACTCAGCCAAGTCACCTGGCAGCTGCTCCCGGCGCAGAAGCCATTAAAATCTCCACATCTGTTCTCTGCACCAACAGCAAATCAACATGAGGCCTCTCTCCTTCCCTCAGCAGGTCCGAGGGCTCGGATGCAGCCGCCACTGCGTTAGCTCTCAAATTTCAGCCCCATGCCTCAACCCAATCTGCTCTTGGTCACCCCTTCCCTCTCGTACTCAGTCTTCCCCCCACACCGACCCCACCCAACAGCTACCCCTCACTCCTGGCCACAATCAAGCTAGAGGGTTAAGCCAGATATATAAATCACTAAAACGTGGGCACAGTCAATACTTGGATGGGTGAGACAGGGCCCACCCCTTACTCAGGAGATGAATACTTCTCCCACCTGCTCTTCTCAACCCCTGGAAGGGTACAGATCCGGAAAGTTCCAACGGGTAGAATGAGAAAATCAGAAGCCCTGAGGTCAGAGCTGGCTTGGTGCATTTAAAAACATCTCTTCAGGTTATTCTGGTGCACAACCAAAGCTGAGAACCACAGGTTAAAAGCTTGGCTTGTGAGAAGCAATGTGATCCCCTCTCATGAGCCTTCGTCGCCCTCTGTGCTACAGAGGCCTCCCAGTCACCAGCCTGTCTTTGTCGGTGCAGTGATTTTGTGCCCAGGCTCTGGAGTCAGACTGCCTGGGCCCAAGCTCTGTTTTGCAAGTCTATACAGACAGTGTGACCTCTTAGGTGAGGGTTTTAAAAAGACTCTGCACGCCTCTTCCCTCAACTGTGCAATGGACAGTGAGGGTCCTGACATGACTGTGTTACTGGGGAATGAAGCAAGGGGATACGTGCAAGGAGCACTCAGGCCAGGCATGCAGGAGGTCTGGAGGGATGTGGCTACTTTTCCATTCCAGGGTGCTCCGTGCACTGTGCCCCACCCTCTCTCCAGTGCTTCTTTGGAATAAAACACTATGATGGCATCAGCATGAGCTGGTCATGCTCCTGCCTCTGCTTCTTATCTTGTTCCTGGCACAGGGTGTACCTACCAGGGAGTTCACCAGATAAGCAAAGAAAGCAAATACCAAGGTTCGTGTCATGGGTGTTGTGAAAAATGAGAGAAAGAAAAGCTCTCCACCTCTCAGAACTTGATGGAGCAAAATCACAATGATACCACTGATGTTTTGGTGGCTGTAGATTTTTTTTTAAATGCCTTAGGTTTAGGCCGGGTGCGGTGGCTCACGCCTGTAATCCCAGCACTTGGGGAGGCCAAAGCAGGTGGATCAACTGAGGTTAGGAGTTCAAGACAAGCCTGGCCAATATGGTGAAACCCTGTCTCTACTAAAAATAAAAAAATTATGGCTAATGCAGTGGCATTCCCAGCTACTCAGGAGGCTGAGGCAGGAGAATCGCTTGAACTGGGGAGGCAGAGTTTGCAGTGAGCCGAGATCACACCTCTGCACTCCAGCGTGGGTGACAGTATGAGATTCTGTCTCAAAAGAAAAAAAAAAAGCCCTAGGTTAAAAATAAAAGTATGTATTAATGCTCCAGATTAAAAAAAATACATACATATATATATATATATATATATATATATATACAATTATGTGATTTGGGTATAAACCAACATTTTTAACCTCCAGTGATAGTCCTCATTGTAAAACACAGTGATGAGCTGGCCTATGTGTCTTGGCCCTGCTGCAATGATGCTGCCTTCATGACAGGGCACTGGTGTTTTGAAGGGCCACTGCCCCTGCAGCTGGCACTTAGTACAGCTTCAAAGCAAAGGGCATTGAGTCAGGCATGCGAGGGCATCTTCTTCATGTTGGAACTTCCCACCAGCACTTCACTGAGGGATCAGGGGAGGAGCTGGACAAGCTGATCGACCTCAGGTTTTCAGTTTGGGCTTTAGATCTTTAAGTACCTAGTCATGGAGAGTTTCAGAGCCTCAATTTACTCAACCATAAAATGGGTATAATTTCCTCGCTAGACTATTTTAAGAGTTAAGTGAGATAACAAATGAAGAAAATACCCAGCTCACTGCAGAAAATGGAGCAGAAACTACTTGAACGAGCTGCGACTTTTCCTAAATCCTTCATCCTAGGAAATGCGAGCCAGCTCCTCCGGCCTCCATGGGGAAGCCCTGGCTCTTTGGAAGCCTATTAGCTGGGCCAAGTAGAGTTAAACATGCAAACTGACAAAGGGGCTGTGGAGCTATTTCAGAGCACCCCACTGTCCCTGCAGATGGTCCTGCGCCAGATGGCTTGGGAGGTGGGGGGCCGGGGCAGCAGCCCAGATGTTTGCTGTGGTGGCATAGGTATGCCAAAGAAGGGTTCACTTGTCCACCTCCCGCCTCCCTCGGATTTCTCCTCCAGAGGGGGCGCTGCCCTTCCCTGACAGATGTGCAGTCTGGGAAGGTTTCCAGGCCCAGTGTCGAGAAAGAGGGCAATTAACCCCATGCCAGGACCTGCTCTGGTAAAATGGGAAGTCCGTGAGTTTGTCTTGGTGATTTTAAGGTTCCTCTGCTCAACTTTCTTCACCTTCAACAAGTGACGCCCTACACCTTCTGAAGTGAGCATTCTACATTCCAATTTGGCAGCTTCTGTATCTCTCTCCCTCCCTCAAAACTCCTTCCATTTTTCCTGGGATTTTATTCACACCCACAGAAGCAGTTGATCAGTTGCAGCAGTCCATTTTGGTGACTTAGACCCCTACTGTGTCTCCCCTCCAGGAAAACCCATGTTGCGACTCTTGCTACCGGTAGGAGTTTAACAGCCCCACAGGTCGGTGAGGGAAACACCTGTGATGGGCTCCTCACATCCTTTGGGAGCCTACCTGCTCTCCTCGCATGAGGGAACACTGCAAAGAGAGAAAGCTGACTTTCAACGAGCCACAGCCTCTCTAGGCCTTGGTTCTGAGCATTCAGGGTTGTATGAAAATAAGAGATTGGGATAAGAGCGCCACGCAAAGATATGGAGAATGCTAGTGTGGAAATGAGGTGATACGTTTCAGTCACTTGTCACAGAGCGCATTACTCTTCTAAGGGTGAGTCACATTTGGAAGCAGGGGCCAGCCAGGCATTTCACTCATGGGGACATGAAAGAGTATTGAAATCAGTATAGTTTAGGGGCAGATGTGTTTTCTGGGGCAGCAGTGACGAAGCGACACAAGCTAGGCATCTTAAACAACGATGTGTTGCCTCACAGTTCTGGAGGCTGAAAACCCAGCGTTGCCGTGTTGGCGGGGTTGCTCCTCCTGAGAAAGTGTCTGCTCTAGGCCTCTCTCCTCAGCTTGTGGATGGCTGCATTCTCTCTGCATCTCTTCATGTCATCTTCCCTTTACAAATATCTGTTCCTGTGTCCAAATTTTCCCTTTTATAAACACACCCTTCATATTAGATGAGGGGCCTGAGTTGCTCTGGGCATGACCTCATCTTAACTCACTGCATCTGCAATGACCCGATTCCAAATGAGATCACATATGAATCTTGGGAGGACACACAAGTTAAACCCATAACAGAGTTAAATATGGCTCTGCTATTACGTAGTCCTGAATTCCAAGCATGTGGGATCTGACTGAGAAGAGCCCTTCAATATTATGAAGCCTCAGTCTCCTCATCTGTAAAATGTGGATAGGGGTTTGTGGGGGTCTGAAAAAAAATGTGGATAGGAAGAGGCCATCCCTGAGAGAGATATTTTTAAGGCAGTGCCAAAATAATGTCTACAATGCATTAAACATGTGAATTGGGAAAATATAAGTCCTCAAGGGACTGCAGTTGCTATTCCGATTATTCTGCCCATGCAGCCACGTGGGGAACTGTCCACCTGACCCAGAGATCAGACAGTCTTTGTCCATGTAGCTGGAAGGGGAGGGACCAGACCTAGTGCCCAGCCATGCAGGTATCTAACCCAGTCTCTCATAGCCCGAGGCTGAAGGAAATGCTATGTCGAAATAGAAAAAAGATTTCCACTACAATTAAAATTCCTCTGGTGAAGAAGTTAAAGATTAGTGGCAGCAAAGAGTATGAAGCAGAGGTAATAATTCAGGTAATATCAATACATGTTATTTCATGTCTTTTACATAAGCAAGATCTTGTTAAAAGTATATTCTTCCTCAAATCTCCGTTCCTTTTGTCTTTGGAGGAAGCAGGCAGCTCAGAAATAAAGTTCTGGCAACTTGGAACCATTCTGTGGGAATCCTCCTATTCCCCCCATTTCACAGCCATTTTCAAATAATGTGTGAGAGAGAAAAGATTCCTGCTTAAATATGTCTCCAGTCTCCCAAACTTAAAGGTCTCCTGTCTGCAACAGAGAAGCACCACAATAGCCATGTTCCTATCCAATTAGGAGCTTGAGCCGATAAAATATTTCCTGCCAAGAATAGCAATTCACGAGAAAGAGAGAGAGAGAGAGAGAGATTTTCTTCAAAAGTATGGAAAAAAGGCTTTTAATCAGAGAAGCAGATCTTTCTTTTTATTACTGAGGATAATATGATATGAAATTCTCCTCAAAACTGCACATAATGAAGGCAAAATGAATCATGGGAAAATTCCCTTCTGTTACTGTAAAATTCTGATGAGCATGGGAAAGTTTAGGAGTGTTTTAGTTAGTTAGTCTGAATTAGTGTCTACTTTTTCTCAAAAGAAGATGGTCTCTTTTTGTTTAAAGAAATATCCTCAGGCACTTGAGGTAGACTGAATAATGGTCCCCAGACATGTCCAAGTCCTAATGGCTGGAAACTGTGAATGTTGCCTTAGGTGGTGTGATGGTTAATTGTATTAGTCCACTTGGCTATGTTATGGTACCCAGTTTTTTAAAAACTATTTTTTTAGAGATAGGGTCTCACTGTGTTGCCCAGGCTGGTCTTGAACTCCCAGGCTCAAGTGATCTACCAGCCTTGGCCTCCCAGGCTGTAGAGATTACAGGTATGAGCCAGGGCACCTGGCTGGAACCTAGTTTTTTGATTAAACACTAATCTATACATTGCAGTGAGGGTAAGTTTTAAATGTGATTCACATTATAATAAGTAGACTTTGAGCAATGGGGGTTACCCTCCATAATGTGAGTGGGCCATATCCAATCAGATGAAGGCCTTAAGAGAAAATAATAAGGTTCCCCGAAAAAGAGAATTCTGCCTCCAGACTTCCTTCAGACTCAGAACTGCAATATCAGCCCTTTCCTGAGTCTCCAGCCTGGTAGCCTGCCCTGCAGAGTTAAGACCTGCCAGTCTCCATAATCATGTGACCTAATTCTTTAAAATAAATATCTGTCTCTATCTATCTATCTATCTATCTATCTATCTATCTATCTATCTATGAATCAATCATTTATCTATATCTATCATCCATCTGTTATCTATCATTGTCTATTATCTATCTATCATTGCTATTATCTACCTATTTATCTAATTGATTCTGTTTCTCTGGAGATGTGATATCATTCAGAGTTTTGAGATGGGGAGATTATCCCAGATGATCTAGGGGGGTCCTTATAAAGGGACTGCAGAAGAAGTCAGAATCAGAGAACGTGACGTGTTGACAGGAGCTGAGGCTGGAGATGTGATCTGTATATGGAAAAAGGAGGCCATGGCCAAAGGAATTCTGGCAGCCTCTAGAAGCTACAACAGGCAAGGAGACAAATTCTCTACTCACAGCCTCAAGAAGAAGCAGCCATCGTTTTCAGCAAACTGACACAAGAACACAAAATCAAACGCCGCATGTTCTCACTCATAGGCGGGTGATGAACAATAAGAACACATGGACATAGGGAGGGGAGCGCTACACACTGGGGTCTGTTGCGGGGAAAATAGGGGAGGGACAGTGGGAGGTGGGGAGCTGGGGAGAGACAACATGGGAAAAAATGCCAGATATAGGTGAAGGGGAGGAAAGCAGCAAATCACACTGCCACGTGTGTACCTATGGAACAATCTTGCATGTTCTTCACATGTACCCCAAAACCTAAAATACAATAAAAATTAAAAAAATAAAAAAAAGAAGAAGCCAGTCCTGCCCACACCTTGATTTTGGGCCTTCTGGCCCCCAAGCCTATAAAATAATACATATGTGTTGTCTCAAGCCACCAAATTTGTGGTAATTTCTTACAGCAGCAATAGGACACTAATACAATGACTATGAGCTACCAAAGGAAACTTGTTGGGTATGTGAAATAAAATGTACTTTTAGACCCCTGTTTATTTATTTATTTATTTATTTTGAGATGGAGTCTCACTTTGTCACCCAGGCTGGAGTGCAGTGGTTCGTGCTCAGCTCACTGCAACCTCTGCCTCCCAGGTTCAAGTGATTCTCCTGCTTCAGCTGCCTGAGTAACTGAGATTACAGGTGTGAACATCCATGCCTAGCTAATTTTTGCATTTTTAGTAAAGGTGGGGTTTCACCATGTTGGCCAGGTTGGTCTTGAACTCCTGACCTCAAGGGATCCGTCTGCCTTGGCCTCCCAGAGTGCTGGGATAGAACCCTGTATTGACAATTATTACCATTAAAGGTTATTATTCTATGTAGGTAGCTCTCATAAAGAAATACAGAAGAAGATGCCTCACAACACAGAGTATTTATAAGAATTCAGAGAAAAGGATATGGCAACATCAAATAAATGCCGTAAATACTTTGACCTAGTTGATAATAATGAGATTTTTGCCAACCTGCTTAGCAAATGTCTTGAGTGATAATACTCACTGAGGTGAAGACTGTGGCAAGGCAGCACTTTCCAACGCGGCTGATGGAAATGTAAATGAAAAGCATCGTTTTGGAAATTATTTACATAACATATATCATAAGCCTGAAAATTTGAATCTTTTCACCCATAAGTTCACATTTAGGAATCTAGCTCAAGGAAATAATCAGAGATGTGGGCAAAGATGAATGTGTCAGTGCTGCAGTACTAGATACGATGAAATGAAAGCAACCGATGAATGTCCATCAATGTAATGATAGTTAGGGATACTGGAGTGAATCTTATGCAACCATTAAATAGAGGATTTTTTAGAAGTCTTTGTCGTGGAGTGACGTCAGTGAAAACAGTGAATTAAGGGATTCTAAAAGTCCACCACTGCATAAAACAATGAAACAAACTGGCAAAAATGGTCACAATCCATGTCTGACAATCAAACTAAGAAAACCTAACCACTCCCCAGTGTGGTAGTTGCCTTGAAAATAGTATCTCCTATTCTCCTTTCCAGCATAAGAGGAGCAGAATAAGCCTCAATAATTGTAATTACTAGTTGAGTACTCACTGGTGGTTCTCTGGAAGACCAGCTCAAAAGGCTCATCTTTACTTCACCTAACTGCTCACCAGGTACTACAGCAACCACATGGGGCATCCGTCAGAAATACATGCAGGTAAATATTTCAGTTGCTAACGCCTAAGGCAATGGATAAACAGTTGGTGCAAGCAATAGACTAACCAAAAGGCTTTGGAGGAAAGACTGAGGAGTGAAATGCTTTGGAGAATAAGGGCTTTGAAAAGCTGCAACCTATTCCTGGGAATCTAGAAGGCCATGTGCATTCCCCAGGCTATGCATCTATTCAGGAGAGAATTAAGAAAGCCCTAAGATCTCACCTCTGGCTGATGTTGAAATTCCGTGCAAATAGGAAGTGAAGACTAAAGCACGTTTGTAAAGTGCCCGGCTGACTGTTGAAGGCATATCCCATAATACACACAGTACATCTTCAAAGACTGGAAGATGTTTTGGTTCCAGGCATTAACAAAACCTCTGTCTACTTATTAGCTGACCATTAAGCTGGTGAAACAAAGATGTCAGTGGTCACACATTACAAAGAATACAGAGTTTACAAAATCATTTCAGAAAAGTCACCAAACAAACAACAACTTCAGCAAAGAGCAACAGAAAACCACATTATAATATGCAAAATGTCAGGTTACTGACCAAACACTGCAAAGCTGGCAGAGAACCAAGAAAGTATTATTCATACAGAAAAATAAAAGCAATCAATAGAAATTATCCCTGATAAAGTCCAAACATTGGATTTACTCCAATCAAAAGGCAGACACTGGCAGAATGCATTTAAAAAAAAATCATCCAACTATAAGCTGTCTATAAGACACTTAAGCTAGAGTCAAAGACACAAATAGGTTGAAAGTAATAGAACAGAAATAGATATTTCATGTAAAGAGAAATTAAAGAGAGCTGGAGTGGCTGCATTAATATCAGACAAAATAGACCTTAAGATAAAAAATGTTACAAGACACAGAGACAGACATTATACAATGATAAAAGGGGTTAATCCAACAAAAAGATATAACAATTACAAATGCATAAGCATCTAAAATCAGTCTCCAAAAGACACCAAGAAAAAGCTGACAGAACTGACTGAAGACATAGACAGTCCAACTGGAATAGTTGAAAGCATTGATAACTTCTTTAATAATAGATATAAAGGCCGGGTGCGGTGGCTCACGCCTGTAATCCCAGCACTTTGGGAGGTCGAGGCGGGTGGATCATGAGGTCAAGAGATCAAGACCATCCTGGCCAACATGGTGAAACCCCGTCTTTACTAAAAAAGACAAAAATTAGCTGCGGGTGGTGGCGCGCGCCTGTAGTCCCGGCTACTCAGGAGGCTGAGGCAGGAGAATTGCTTGAACCCAGGAGGAGGTGGAGGTTGCAGTGAGCCGAGATCACATCACTGCACTCCAGCCTGGTGCCTGGCGACAGAGTGAGACTCTGTCTCAAAAAATAAAAACAAAAAAAAATAATAGATATAAAAAGTAGACAGAAGATTATCAATTACGTAAAAGACTTGAACAACACTGTAAGCCAATTAGACCTAATAGACGCCTACAGAACGTTCTACACAACCTCAGAATATACATTTTTGTCACATGCCATGGAACATTCTCTAGTATATACCACAAAACCAGTCCTAACAAATTTTGAAAGATTTAAAGCATGCAAAGTTTCTTCTGTGACCACAATGAAATTTAGTTGAAAATCAATAATAGAAAGTAAATTGGAAAATTCACCAACATGTGAAAATTAAACTCATTTCTAAGTAACCGGTATGTCAAAATAGGATCCACAAAGGAAATTAGAAAAAATCTTGAGACTAACAAAAATGAAAAGACAACACAATCAAATTTATAGGATGCTACAAAAGCAGTGCTGAGGGAAATTTATAGCAGTAAATGACTTTAATAACTTATCATGCATTGCATATTTGAAAATTACCCAAAGAGTAGGTTTTAGATGAGTTGATAGATTTGTTACTTAGGTTTATTTAATCACTCTCAATGTCAACATATGTTAAAAAAAAAAAATCACATTGTGGCCAGGCGCAGTGGTTCATGCTTGTAATCCCAGCACTTTGGGAGGCTAAGGTGGGTGGATCATCTGAGGTCAGGAGCTTGAGACCAGCCTGGCCAATATGGTGAAACCCTGTCTCTACTAAAAATACAAAAAAATTAGCTGTGAGTGGTAGCATGTGTCTATAATCCCAGCTACTAAGGAGGCTGAGGCAGGAGAATTGCTTGAATCAGGTGGGCAGAGGTTGCAGCGAGCTGAGACGATGCTATTGCCCTCTAGCCTGGGTGACAGAGTGAGACTCCTTCTCAAAAAAAAAAAAAAAAAAAAATCACATTGTACCCCATAAGTACATTCAATTGTTTTTGTCAATAAAATATATTTTTAAATAATGTTTAAATGCCTTCACTAAATAAAAAGACATTGTCAGTAAATATCTTAACGTTCGACCTTAAGAAAGTAGAAAACTAAGGGTAACTAAACCCAAGCAAGCAAAAAGAAGGAAATCATGAAGATTAGGGCAGATATAAATAAAATTGAGTATAGAAAAATAATAGAGAAAATAAAAACAAAGGTTGGTTTTTTAAAAAGATTACCAAATTTTTAAAACAAAGTTCATGAAGTAGCTATTTTATGAATCCTGTTTTACAGATGAACAAGCTGAAGCGTAGGGAGCTGATTCACTTATTAATTCAGCAGTTATTGAAGCACCTCCTTTGTGCCTGGCCCTGGGCGAGGCTCTGGAGAGACAGCTGAGAACAAGACACACAGTCAGGGAGCTTATGTTGTGGGAGGTAGACACACAGAGAGCCTGGTGGCTCTAAAGTCAGGCCTTCTTGATCTGTGGGTTCAGGAAAGGTTTTTTTAGACCAAGTAAGGTATAAGCGAATTCCTGAAGGAATGAAGGATGCCTGTCACTGGAGGAAGTACTATCATGCTGAATTTCAGGCAGCAGAGGCCCGTCCAGGGCTGGCATGCAGAGCTGGCACTGGGACCTGGGGCTTGGCCAGCTCCGTCACACATGTACAGTGTAGCGGGCCTTCCTCCCTGGGCCTCTGCTCTCCATGGGAAAGTCTCTTTCTTCCTCCCTTCCCCTCACTATTCTGGGACGTTCAGGAAGGGAGAGCTCTGTCTCTTTCAGGGTTTTGGGTCCTTTGGACAGGCAGGTCTAATTACTAGAACTGAGAGGCCCATTTCTGCCAAAGCTACAGAAACAAGCCCAAGGGATGGGTGTGGAGCTCTAGTAACCTCACTGTAGGAGCAGGTGCGGGGAGAGAAGAAAAATGACATTGTTTCTTACTCAAGGTCACAGCGTTCAGGCACAGGGCCTCCTCTCTCAAGGGGTGAGTGGCTGGAGACTCAGCAATCAGTGCTGGCTCCCCACATGGTTCTTATAATGCAGTGGTGGAGGGCCGGGGCTGGCCTAACAGCTACTGGCAGATAGATCTATGTTCTGATCCAGATTCCATTAGATACCATCTCTGTGACCCTAGATAATTCACTTAAGTCACTCTGGATTTCTTTTTCATCTTTAAAATGGAGGCAATCAGAGTATATACTTCATTGAGGTGTTTGGGAATCAAATGAGACGCATTTAAAATGCTGAACGTGGTAGACAATAAATGTTTGCTGCTGAAAACAGAAAGATCAATACAATAGACAATTCTTTAGCTAGGCTGACAAAGGAAAAAAGAGAGAAAACTCAAATTGCTAAAATCAGGAATGGAAGTGGAGATACTGCTATTGCCTTTGCAGATATTATGGATTGTAAGAAAATACTAGGAACAATTGTATGCCAATAAATTAGATAACCTAGCTGAAATGAACAAACTCCTGGAAACACACATTACCAAAACTGACTCAACAAGAAATAGAAAATCCAAGTACGTCTACCACAGATAAAGCGATTGAGTAATTAAGTTTTAAAACTTCCAACAAAGAAAAGCCCAGAACCAGATATTTCAAGCAGAATCAACATCAGTCCTTCTCAACTTCTTTCAAAAATTGAATAGGAAAGAACACAGCCTAACTCATTCCACGAGACCAGTTTTATTTATTCTGATACCAAATCTAAAGTCTTCACAGGAAAAGAAAACACAGATCCTTATGCATATATCATCAACAAAAATTCTCCGTAAAATATTAGCAAAATGATATTTTAAAATTCTCAGCAAAATATTAGCAAGACAAATCCAGTGGCACATTAAGATTATTCACCATAACCAAGCTGAATTTATCCCAGAAATGCAAAGGTTCAACATAAGAAAGTCAATCAATGTAATACAACACGTTATTAAGGGATTTTAAAAACCCACATGCATCTTAATTGATGCAGAAAAACCATTTGACAAAATCCAACACTGTTTCCTGATTAAAAAAAAAAAAAAGCTGAACAAACTAGGAATTGAAGGGAGCTTTTTCAACTTCATGAAGGGCATCTCCACAGCCAATAGCAGATTAATGGAAACAGACTGAAAACTTGCTTCCTAAGATCAGGAATAAGACAAGGATGTCTGCTGTCACTGTGATTATTCAAATTGCACTGAAAGTTCTAGCCAGGGCATATAGGCAAGTAAAACAAATAAAAAACATCTAAATTTGAAAGAATGAAGTATAACTATCTCTATTCACAGGTGATATGATCTTATATATGCATAATCCTAAAGACACAACAAAATTATTAGAGCTAGTAATTGAGTTTGGCAATGTTGCAGGATACAAGACCAATATACAAAAATCTGTTATATTCCAACACACGAGCAATAAACAATCTGAAAATAAAATTAAAAATGTAACTCCATCCACAATAATGTAAAAAAGAGAGTAAAATACTTAGGAGTAAATTTAACCAAGGAAGTATATTTTTGTATGCTGAAAACTACCAAATACTGTAGGAAAAAATTAAAACTTGGCCTAAATAAATGTAAAGACATTCACAAATGGAAAAATTTAATATTGTTAAATGGTAATACACCCCAAATTAATTTACAGATTTAATGCAATCCTTATAAAACTTCCAAATGTTGTTTTTGCAAAAATGGACAAGCTGATTTTAAAATTCATATGCAAATGCAAGGAACACAGTATACTTGAAAAAATCTTGCAAAGGAGAACGAAGATGGAGGACTCACACTTTACGACTAATTTCAAAATTTACTACAAAGCTACAGTAACCAAAACAGTGTGGTACTGAAATAAGCGTAGGTAGGTATGTCAATGGAATAGGTCAAATGCCCAGAAATAAACCACATATCTATAGAAAATTGATTTTTCTACAAAAGTGCCAAGACCATTCATGGAGAAAAGACAGTCTTTTCAACAAACGGTGTTGGGAAAACTGCATATTCTCATGCAAAAGAGTGAATTTCAGTCCTTGCTTTATTCCATAAATTCAAACTAACTCAAAAATAGATCAGATCTGAATTTAAGAGCTAAACATCGCTTCGTGGCCTTTTTGCTAAGATCAAGCGAAGAGCTAAGCATGTAAAACCCTTAGAGAGAAAAACAGGTGTAAATCTTTGTGATCTTGGATTAGGCAAAGGTTTCTTAATATGACACCAAAAGCACAAGCAACCAAAGGAAAAAATAAAAACAAATAATTTGGACTTCATAAAAATTAAAATTTCTATGCATCAAAAGACACAATCAAAAAAGTGAAAGGACATTACACAAAATGGAAGAAAGTATTTGCAAATTGTATATCTGATAAGAATGTAGTATCCAGAATATATAATAAACTCATAACTTTTGTTAAAGGACAAAAATTTTCAACTGGAAAATGAGCAAAGTACTAGAATAGACATTTCTCCAAAGCTTTGTAAGTGGCCAACAAACACATGAAAAGGTGCTTAGCATCATTAGTAATTAAGGAAATGCAAATGAAAACCTCAATGAGATACTAATTCATAACTAGGATGGCTATACTCACATAAATGGAAAATAACAAGTGTTGACAAGAATGTGGAAAAATGGGAGCGCTCATACGTTGCTCTTGTGAATGTAAAATAGTGCACCTATCTTGGAAAAAAGTTTGGCAGTTTCTCAAAATGTTGAACATAGTTACCATATGACTGAGCAGTTCCACTTCTGTGCATGTACCCAAGAGAATTAAAAACATGTGTCCACATAAAAATGTGTATACAGATGCTCATAGCAGCATTATTCATAATAACCAAAAAACAGAAGTGATCGAAATATTCACCAACTGATGAATGACTAAATAAAATGTGGTATATCCATATAGTGAAATAGTATTTCACAACAAAATGAAATTGAAGTTTTGATACATACTACAACATAGATGAATCTCAAAAACATTATGCTAAGTGAAAGAAGCCGGTCACAAAAGTGCACAAACTGTATGATTTCATTTGTATGAAACGCCCAGAATAGACACATTCTTAGAAACAGGAAGTAGACAGTGGTTGTCAGGGGCAGGAACAGGAAAAAAACGGGGAGTGACTGTTTAATGGATATGGGGTTTCTTTCTCAGGTGGTGAAAATGTCCTGAAATTTAAGCAGTGATGATAGTTGCAAATCATACTAAAACCAACTGAATAACCACTTTAAAATGGTTAAACTGGTGAACTTCATGTTCTGTCAGTTTTATCACATTAAACATTTTTTAAAATGATGTATAAAATATAAAAACTGTTACTTTACAAGTAGGTAAATTTAAAAGGAAACTCTCTTTTCTGTGTAGTGACAAAAGAAGTACCTTATTTAACAAAATTAGGCTACAAAATTATACATATATCAGTTCCCAGTTATGTAAAAGATGAGCGTGAGAGTGTGTGTAACCAAGAAAAAATGATCAAAAGGAACATGTGAAAATGTTAATGATGATTGTCTCCCTGTGTTCATTTATTTTATCTTCCTTATAGCTTACCTAAATATCTTATTTTAAAATTATCTAAGTGAATATTATTTTTAAATTTGTATTTGTTTTATGTTTTAAAAAAATATTTTAACTTTTATTTTAGGTTCCGGGGTACATGTGCAGGTTTGTTATATAGGTAAACTTGTGACGGGGGTTTGAAGCACAGATTATTTCATCATCTGGGTACTAACCATAGGACTAGGTGAACATTATTAATTTTTATTTTTTAGTTACACAGCAAACATGAATATCCTCACTGTAAAAAAAAAAAAAGAAGAAGAAAGAAAGAAATCGAACAGTACAGACAAAGAAAGAAAATTCTCCTTCATTTTTCACTTGCTAGTTGATCAGTTAAATATCAGTTTCACCAATGTGGTTCATGTCTTTGCAGACCATTTGTTACTGATTTACTGAAGTCCATGCACACTTAGAAAAATGTAGGGTTTTCGTTTTGCACTTTTCAAAAGCATAAATATGAACCACAATATGCCTATTATTCTGCAAATTATCTTCCCTCCTCTTAATTATACATTGTGGAGTGTTTTCAGTGTCCTCACAGAGATCTAGCACCCCCCCACTTTTAGCTGCTTCATGGAACTCCACAGTATGGGCGTGCTCCATGTATTCCATTGGATAAAATGTCTGTCATTTCTAAATTTTTGCTTTACAGACAAACTTCCTTGGTTGCTCGTCTTTGGGTACCTGAGCAAGGATCTCTCGAGGAGAGCTATCTAGAAAGAACAATGCTAGGTCACAGGCTATGTGCTCTTCAAAACTGATAATTCTACCACCCTTTCCTCCAGAAAAAATGTCCCAAACTGCTTTGTTATCACTTCTATTATCAATACTAATTTTTCACCGCATATTCCTTTGTAATTAGAAAATAATTAAGCCTTTCCACTGTACTTTCAGGTTTCCTTTTTAGCTTGGGCACCAATAGCCAAGATAGGCACCCTTGGGCAGAGATTCAATAGTAACAGAGCTCCTCAAGTCCTTCCTTCATCATCCTTATCTGCAAGTAAGGAGAATAATTGTAGTGGTCCGTGGAATAAAAATAATGTCTGATATCCATGTTGGTATTTGTGGTTTGCAAGATGTTTTTGATGCACAAAGCAACTGGTGAACCCCGCAGCCCTTGAGCAAAGTGGCAACCAGGTGACCCGACTGAGGTCCAAGTCCTGACTTGACCACTTACTGCCCAGCTGGGTGGTCTTGGGCTCGTTGCTCAGCTTCTCTGTGCCTCAATGTTCTTATCTGTGTTAAAGCAAGAATACTAGCAGTGCCTTTCTCCTGGCTGTGGTGGGGAATAACTGAGATGAGATACCTGGCACGTAATATCCCTCAGTCAAAACCAGGTTGTGTTGTGATGATACTAGCAGTACATGAACAATCAGCTGGTTTTACTCTAGAAAGTTAACTCTGTTTCCTTCCTTGTCTTCCTACTGCAGTGGAAGAAGAGGCTTCACTTTGCACAGCCAAGATACTGGAGTAGAGGGAAGAGGAATGAGAAAGGGAAGATATTGGTACATCTGCCTCTCCAAGGGGGCAATTGCAGGAGAGGCATGGTTAGGTAACATATTTTATTTTGCTTTTGTTTCATTACTGCTTTGTTTTTTAAAGGCTCCTTCATTTATCATTATTCCTTTTCAGCCGCGAATTGTCCACTACTTCAGTTACGAATTTAAAGCTATTGTCACCAAGTTATTATACATTTCCAAAATGCTTTCAATTCTCCGTGAAGACACCCCAGTAGAATGGAATCCAGTGCATTCCAGAGCATGATACATAGGCCATCAATAGTAGTGAGATGATTATTGGAGGCCCACAGATATTTCTTAGTGCTTATTTAATACGCATGTGTATATAGACATACATATTATTCACATCAGTTTTCCACTTATGATAGTGATGTGAAAGTTCCTTTGTAAACGCATTTGTTGACGTTGAATGAAACAATTTAAAGTGGAAATATTAGGTGAACAAGTGGCTCCAAGACATTGCAAAAGTTGAGCAATGATTAAGGTTTGGGAAACCCTGTTGCAGACAAGAACAATCCACTGTGTGTGTTGGTAGGTGTTATAAATTTTGTTTGTTTTGTTCTGTTTTTGAGATGAAGTCTAGCTCTGTTGCCAGGCTGGAACGCAGTGGTGCAATCTCAGCTCACTGCAACCTCCACCTCCCAGGTTCCAGAGATTCTCTTGCTTCAGCCTCCCGAGTAGCTGGGACTATAGGCATGTACCACCACGCCCAGCTAATTTTTGTATTTTTACTAGTGACATGGTTTCACCGTGTTGGCCAGGATGGTCTCAATCTCTTGACCTTGTGATCAACCTGCCTTGGGGTCCCAAAGTGCTGGGATTACAGGCGTGAGCCACCACGTCTGGTTTATAACTTATTTTTAATCCTCTCTGGGGCCATGTAGAAAGAGTCACAAATCAAAGTAATTCTCATTTAAAATCCCCTCTACTTCGCAGCCATAGCTTTATAGATTTTTTTCTCACTGCCATGTGGCAGCAAAGTCCTTTTTTACATCCCACATCATCCAACCACCTGCCTCCCCCAAATGAATTTCCTGAGGAAAAGATGCATGTTGCCCAGGGGTGGTAGTTCATTCGGGCTGCTACAATAAAGTCCCATAGACTGGGTGGCTTACACACAATAGGAATCTATTTCTCATAGATCTGGAGGCTGAACGTGTGAGATCAGGGAGCCAGCATGGTGAGGTTCTGGTAAGGATCCTCCTCTGGGTTGCAGACTGCTGACTTTTCATTGTATCCTTTTATGTCAAAAAGAAGCTGAGAGAGCTCTCTCTGGCTTGCTCCTATAAAGGCACTAATCCCATTCATGAGAGGGCCACCTTCATGATCTAATTAGCTCCCAAAGGCCTCACCTCCAAATACTGTCAGATTGGAATTAGGATTTCAACATATGAACTTCGCGGGGACACAGACATTTTCAGCTCATTGCACCTCGTGAACATGCTTACCCATTCCAGCTGCAGCAAAGCAGTGCCCATAATGCAGCTCCTGCTTCATGATCTCAGCTTTAGTGGGGAGCTGGCTGAGAGTTTTTAACTTCTTCCCACTGATTTCATTTTATAAAATTTTACCAGAAGGTCTTACTAGAAAAGTTAAAATAATTTACCTACCATGTGCAAATTGGCACCCTTTACAGATATGGTGGAATGTAACTCATGGACAATATTCAATTTTTACACATTGTGATTTTAATTAGAAATGTTAATTAAACACATATGCTAACCTGAAGCTGCCAAAAGGAAAGAAATAAATATTTGTGAAGAATAAGTTACCCAGTGTATCGTCACATGATTTGGCACAGATGTAAATATCTTGGCAAAAAGCTCATGCATAGTGGCAAACACAAGTGGCTTGGAGTTTAAAGATATACATTTCAGTCCCATCTCTTGCTCTGACCAGATTTATTCATAGGCAAACAAATCAATTCTCCAATCTGTGCCTCAGTTTCCTCACTCTTAAAACAGTGGAGTTGAGATCTCCTCTGTGTGGTTGTTAAAAATGTCAAGTGAAAAAGGTTTCAGTGTTTCGCAAAGTCTAAGGCAGCCTCTGGCTGCTTTGCCATGAGATTCCAGCCCTCCCTGGTTCCTGGGGCTCTGCTCAGAGGTCACCATGAACAGATGAAGGGTTTGCATCCACGAGCTCCAAATGGAAAGGCAAATAACACACTGCAGAGCTGAGAATTCCAAATATTAAGACCCTTCTTATGTTTGTCGCTCCTCTCCAGTGCTTGGCAATAAAGTAAGGCAAATATCAGGAACCCAGAGGGGAATTAATGTTAAAAAAAATTAAAAGTCCTGGTGTGCTCTGGTGTAATTAAGCAATATAATTAAAGTCCTATGGAAGCCAGCTGACAAGAGACACAGGTCACCATTGCAGAGGCAGCGAAGGTGCCAAAGTTTGTTTGCTTCTTTGGGGGTTTATCCATATTTCATGTTTTTATGTCACTCTTTGTGTGTCAGAAACACAAAAAAATGAGTGCATGTGTCTATCTTCTCCTGCAGTCTGTAATTTCCTCAAGGGAAGGGACCGTCTCTTGTCCATCTTTGTTACCCTCTGGGTACCGACAGTGATCCTGACATGTGATTAGTGTTCATGCTGTGAGCCTGGTCTAAACTCACAGAGGCTGAATATCTCCTAGTTATCTGTTCTGGGAAGTCCTCACTGCCCACTGAATTTGAACACTTCTCTCTGATGGTGGAAATGCATTCTGTGGTTATTCTAATTTTGAATGAAGTAAAGGTCTCATTGATTAATAACCTAGTGCAGTAGTCCCAGGCAACAGGAGCTTCTTCAATGCCCCTGGGGCCCACTGGGGCAGTCACTCACTCATGCATTCAGCAGGTCCTTACTTAGAATATTTTATATGCCAGGCAATGTGATGGATGCAGTGGATATAGTGATAAATAAAGTTGTCAGAGTCCCAGCGTTCAGGAAGCTTATACTCTAGAGAAGGAAGTGGAGAGCAGAGAGGAAGCACGTGTCATGTGTTGACAGCTGGTGGTACAGGCTATGAACGACACTAACAAGGGAGAAGACAGTGGCTGAGGAAGGCCCATCAAAGGAACAGAGACCCATGTAAGGAAGGAAACCATGGAAATAGCTATGAGAAAACATTTTCAAGTAAGGGGAACTCCACGCCCCACATCAGATGAGAGCCAGCTTGACATGGACTAAGAACAAGGGAAAGACCAAGTTTGCTAGAACATCCAGAAGGGAAGTGTGATGGAAGATGAGGTCAGGGAGACAGGTGAGTCAACAAGTGGGCCCTTGGGGCCACAGTGCAGAGTCTAGATTTCATTCTAACAGGAAAGGAAACCTTGGGGGGGTCTGAGTAAGAGAGTGATACAATCTGACTTGCCCCGTTAGAAGATCTCTCTGGCAGTTGTGTGATCATATGTCCAGCAGGGAAACAACAGAGGCAGGTGGCCAACTTGGGAGGCCAGTCTTGGAGTAAAACAATAAACTCTTGGACCAGATGGTAGAGGTAAAGATGGAAGTATAAGAATATAGTTGGATTCCTGTCCCAGGTGAGACAGCTTGGATCAGTGACCTTCCCTGACCACTTTCACCCTGCAGTGTTATGGATTCTACAATTCTAAGATTGTAGAATCTGCAACTTCTGAGTTCAGAGTCTCACTCCCAAGATTGGGCCGAGTGGTTATTCTGACCATGCTTCTCAGAGCAGCATCCTACAGAGATGAAAACTCAGACCCCCATCTCAAACCTCAAAACCAGAATTTCTCCCTGTAACAGACATATCAGTGTCATCACCAAAATCTCAGGCCACTGCTTCAGGCAGTGAAGGAATATGTCTATTTGCCTATTCACTAAATGTGTCAAGCAGAATAACTGTCCCTGAATGATGTCCATGTTCTCATCCCCAGAATCAGGACCATACAGCAAAGGGATTTAAGGTTGCAAATGAAATTACGGTTTCTAATAAGCTGACTTTAAGATTATTCAGATGGGCCTATTACAAGGGTTCTTAAAATGAAAAAGAGAGGTAGAGAAAGATGTGACCTTGTAGGATGCTCAGGTGATGCAATGTGAGGACTCAACCCGCCGTTGCCAGCTTTGAAGTTGCAGAAAGAGCCTGCAAGCCCAGGAATGTGGGAGACTGAAGGAAGCTGGAAATGGCAAGAAAACAGATTCCCTCCTAGACTCTACAGAAGAAATGCATCCCTGCTGACACCTTGATGTCAGTCCTGGAAAGCAACCATGTCAGACTTCTAACCTGCAGAACTGTAAGATAATAAATGTATGTTGTTTTGAGACACTCAGTTTGTGGAATTTGTTACAGCAGTGATAGAAAACTGACATATTAAACTTAAATGATCGTTTTATGTTTCCATTCCACTAGATAATGGAAATTTACACTCAGTCAAGTTGAGATTTCGCCTTCCCTCAAGGTCATTGCTAAATTCTGGGGGCAGGATTTACAGGCAGCCGGAGACAGGGGTAGGAGTATCTGGTCCTCAGTTGTGACGTGCCCATGCTGGTGTCCTTGAAAGTAGCGCATCATACATCTGATTCTTGGCTGTCACGACAGGCAGGTTGTGTCTGCAGCGCTCTTCCCTCCTGACCTTTGGGCCTCTCCCAGCCCGGCTCCTGCTGTCAGCAACTTGCCTGCTCCTCTCACAGGCAGCGGGCAGGGGAGGAATGGCTGCCCTCCAACCTTAGTCTGGAATCCCAAGAAGTGCTGGGAGGCTGCCTCATGCCCTATCTGAAAGCCACAGGCCTTGTGCCTTCCAACCCTGCTGCTCATTGTCCATGCTGGATGTTGGAGAACTCTGAGAGCGTCCATCTTAGGAAGGAGGATGAATCCCTTCCAGTCTCAGGTCTCCTGGGTGGCAGGGGGATCTTTTCTTAGGAAGACACCAACTTCTACCTCTTTTTATTCCTGTCCAATTTTTCTCTTCCTATCCAAGACTAGAGAATTTTCCTCTGGGGCAGCAAAACCTGCCTGAAATTATCACATATGCTTCTAAGTCTTTGTGTTCAGCCTTAACCTTGGGTTATGAGTCTGATTCCTTTGCCCTCAGATTCTGATGTGACATCTCTCTCTATTGCAGTCTAGAGGGTCCGTGGTCTCCTGCCCCAGTAGGGAGGGTTATGAGACAATGGGAAATACCAGAGGGGATCCCTGATTAATTCTTCTGGATATTTTTCCTCTGTACCAGTAGTGGTGTTAGCCAGTTAGTCACCTGCAAAAGGAAATCTGCCTAACTGCAATGCCTGTGCCTGGGGTGGGACCCTGACCCATTTGTTCAGGGGGACCAGGGAAGTAAGAGGTGACCAGGCTTGAGAAAAAGCTGGGTGGGTGGTACCAGCCAGGCCAGATTATCTCAGACTGGAATCTGAATCAAGAGGTAGGGGCAGCCCATCTGGCTGTGGGCAAGGGAAGAGATGAGAAGACCCTAAGGAGGGCAGACATGCTGGAATGCAGAGGCATCCTAGCAGTGAAAAATAAAGGAAAAGAGCCACCAACCCCTATTGTGGAGGGCGAGCCAGGACCCCAGTCCCTGAAGCCCTCTGGACCCCACAGGACTGAACAAAAGCCAGGAGGATCCTGTTCTCCTTGAACTCCCAAGGCTTAACCAGAATTCCCATCACTGGTGGCAGCAGATGGAGTTCTAAACACATCAGTTTCTTTTTTTATTCTAAAGGCCTTGTTATGGGTTGAATTTTCTCCCTGCCCATACTCCTCAACCCCACCAAATTTATATGTTGAAGCCCTAGCCCCAGGTACCTCAGAATGTGATCTGATTAATACAGAGTCTTTAAGGAAGCCATTAAGGTTAAATTAGGTCATTCGGGTGGGCCCTCGTCCAATCTGACGGGTGTCCGTGTAAGAGGAGAAAACTGGGACATAGACTGTACAAAAGGAAGACCATATGAGGACACAGTAAGAAGGTGGCCAGCTACGAGCTGACCGGAGAAGCCTGGGAGAAGCCAGCCCTGCCGACAGCTTGATCTTGGCCTCCTGGCTTCCAGAGCTATGAGAAAATGAAGTTCTGTTGTTTAAGCCACCCAACCTGTGGTCTTTTGTTATGCCAGCCAAAGCGCAGGAACTCAGGCCCTAAGACCTTTTGTTCTGTGGCCTGGTGGTCCAGGAAAAACAGCTCCGAAGGCAGCATGAACCTTGCCTCCTGCCAGGAGCTACTTTGCGAAACAGGCCCCTTCCTCCATCGCAAATGAAAGCCAGTGCCCGCCTCCCAGCCCACCCCTCTCTCTTTACGGTTCCATTTTCATGTCTGGATTTCTGAGCCTAAAATGCTTGCTATCTTTAACTTCAAAGACCAGTCAAGTCTTTTGGCGAGGTGGGGGTAGAATACAGCTCCCAACCACACCTGGAGGGACGGCTTTTCTCATTCTCTGGGTTTGAATTCGAATCCTCCTCAGCCACAACCTTGTGCTGCATCCCCTCCAGGACTTTCTGCAGCAACAAGTTCATCCCACTTCTAGCCAGGGGGCCTGAAGTCTCATACCTCCAGCACTAGAGATTCACCAGATTATGTTAGGTGGTATGCAGAGAAACATTTTCCACGTGGTTAGGATGGATTTTAATGTATAGTAGAAAACAATAAGGCTGGCACCTCAAACCTATGATTTTACAGGTTTTACGGCTGATGCTGAGGCTAGAATAGGTGTTAAAATGTACCATGCTATGTAAATACTGACAGGAGGGGTGTGGCAAGAAACGGCACAGAAGGGTGAGAACAGCGGAAGCTTCAGAGATGAGTATTTTCATGAGCAAGTGTGTGCAGCATTGATCTGCAGGAAATTGGCAGAGTGGAGTGGTGCAGAGGTATGAGTCAGCAAGCATGAAGGGGGCAGGAGAGGGTTCTAGTCAGTCCTGACACTTCCGTTGCTCCCTCTCCATAACTGACCCAGGAAAACCTGACCCCAGAGGTCTGTTTCCCGTGGCTACAGTGCATATGGAAAGCTGTCTAGGCATCCAGGGAAGGCCAGAAAGGCCCTTAGGAACATTTGCTATTGGGGGGGGGGCTCTTGCATCTCAATCTACAGGCATTTCACAAGCAGCAGGGGGCTTCATTTTTTTTCCAATTTCCCTGGTTTTGTCACAAGCTGGCAACCTCGGCTGTGAAATGAATTTGCTTCCCCCTGGTTTATGCACTGGACAAATGCAAGCTCTTTACCTGAGCCCAGCCACTGAGCAGCACCCTGCAGGAAACCACAACTGTACAGATAGCAGACAAACACACCCCACCGTGAAGCCAAGGGTGCGTCCCAGTGAGGGCCTGGGGGAGAGGAGGCATAAGACCTGGAAAGCCAGGAACCATGGAGGGCACTTGCAGATGGTTGGTCTGCCAGGGGACCTTCAGGCAAGCACGGAAGCCTGTGTCCCCGTGCCCAGGTTGAGTCACTGCTGGCCCCCCAGCAGCCAGGTAGGGGACAGGGCTACCTCTCTCTGTGCAGCTGAAAGATCACTTAGCTACAAATGACTATGACTCCCTCATTTGACTGAGTTTTAGCTTGTTAGTTCTAAGGAGCCTTTAAAAAATGGAGTATTATGGGAAAGCATGCAACTGTGTGGGCCCTTTCTGATGTAACCGTGTGTCTCCAGCTATATTCATCCAATGGCATTTAAGGCTCATTAAATTTTGAATCCAGTGTCACCTGCCTTAGGCTCAAAATAGTTCTCCGTGTGCCTTTTGTCTCCAGACTCCATTTTAATGGAAATTGTTTCCATTCACCTCTTTATTCCCTTCTTTCTGCCAGCAACACTCGATCTTTAATAATCTCCAGTTTGGAGTTGTGTGCTCTGTGAACCTGCCATTTGGGAGAATACATTGGACCTTGACTGCTGTAAACAGTTGATGGTAAAAATGAGAGGAGCACTCTTAGGATGTTCCTTTTCCCTTCTGCTTCTTCTCCAGCTGTGCAGAAGGACCCCAAACCCTTTATCCTCAATATTACTGATGGCTGGAAGCTTCATGAAGCTCACCACAAGGTAGTCTTTCCATCACATCTTGTGTCTTAGCTCAAGAAGGTTCCAGAGTTTCACACAGGATGTGCATATGCCCCATCTAAAGAAAATAGCTGCTCGTCATAATGAATGAACCTTATACGGCTCTTAATAAGTGCCAGGCACTGTCCTGAATTCTTATAACTGCATACCATTGGAACTATCTCATTTTTTATAAGTGAAGAGACTGAAGCACAGAGAAGCTACGTAAATGGCCCAAAGTCACACAGCAATTAAGCTGTGGAGCTTGGATTTGAACCCAGGCCATCTGAATGAAGCCTGAAGCTATATCCTACCCACTCTGCTATAGGCACTGCTGTGCCCCTAGTTAGAGGTTGCCTCGTGGTAATGTCAGGCAATCATTTCCAGGTCTCTGTATTTGGTCAGAGTAGCCAGAAATCTAAATTTTTATGTGAAATGTCCCAATTTTTAAAAATTGGCAAGTAAAATCATTTTTTAACACTGTGAGAGCCAAGCAAAATATGCCTATGAACAGCAGCTGGTTTGCATGCCACCCAGTGACACCTCTGGTTTTAAACTAACACTTCAAAAAAAGCAAAGTGGCCATCAAATTCAAACCCTTCCATGGCAGCAAGAAATTTCCTTTGGAGCTGAGCAGAGGAATTCCATTCTGGGATCCTGGTTGGATATCTCGGAAGTCACCGTGCTTCACGGAGCAGGCAGCTTCTCCAATCGTGACCGTTAAGTTGCTTTATCAAAAGGTTCAGGGAAACTTGCTTTGCAGTTGGTTGACACCTGCACTGCGTTAAATCAACACAGCAAGTGTAGCAACCAGCACAAGAAATGTCAGCTCTCATTAGCCTGCATATAAATCTGCCTCCACCAGAATCGGGATTACAGAACATCGGGGAAAATGCCAGGAAGCAGGAACATATGTTGTTCACACAAAAAGAATCTCCAACAATGGGTGTCTTCCTCCACAGCGGAGGCACCTGGAATAGGGACAGAAAGGCTTTGTTTTGCCTCGATGCCGCCCCCACCCCCATCCCACTGCTCCTGGCCAATAACAGGAAACTGGGAAAACTCCATAGCTTCATCATCCGTGGTAGGAGGTTGTGCTAAGCGTTCACTGACACAGCTGAACAATCATAAAATATAAAGAGAAAATGACTTGATCATGCAAAACAGTAATTAGGATGTGGGGCATATTTATGCTATTTACATATTTATGCTATTTACATATTTTAACACCCTGATATTAATGAGTCTTCCTAACAGTGCATAAATAATCTAGCCTTTGTGTAATTTTTTCTGGCCTGCCGTGAACAGGTAGTCCTTAAAAACAAGTGCCCCTTTCCCTTCTCTCTCCCCATTCTAAGCTGCATTCCTAGAAGCCCACGTCAGGGGAAAGCCAGGCAGGAAAGCTGGCAGTGGGCAATGGAATCCCTTCCCTGAAACACACAGGTCTGGAAGTCACTGGGGGAAACTCGGGAGGGAAGGAAGTTCCCTTGGTGAGAAATCTTCCTGCAGGCTAAAGGGGCTGAAGACAGCAGGTATGCTGATAAATGCATAACAACCGGCTCTCAAAGAAAAAAAAAAGCCTTGATTGGTAGCACTTGCCAATTTTCATGAAGTAAATACTCCCACTATGGCCCATGTAGTGTCCAAGCCCCTGACATAACTTCACTGAACGCCGAGCTGGGAAGAATCCCTAGCACACCATTAGCTGGGAGTCACAGTCACCACCTGATTGACCTCAGTCACTGCCTTAACTCCTGTCTGCATGTAGAGAAATGCGGCAGGGCTATAGCTATAAGAACTATGCCCAACTCCAGATATCGTCCAGGATAACCCAGGTCTTTTCTTGTGCAAAATAATTGTATTGGAGAGCTGGTAAGGAATAACTGAATTCATCACCCTGGCTGCACACATGGGAAACTGCAGCTGAGACCGGAAAGAGTTTATGCAAGGGCGCACAGCCGTGGGCCTCAGCTTGGCAGCTGGATCGCCACCATCCTTCTTCTCCATCCGGTGCTCTTTGTGCCAGGACCCTTTCCCCGTGCATTCCTTCCTGGTTCCTGCTCAGGCACCACAGCTGGCTTTTGTGCCTCACAGTCTCCCTGGCCAGGCCCTGAGTATGCAAGTGTGTGCACACGTGGAAGGCGGGGCGGCAGGCTAGCAGCCCTGTGTGGTGATGGTGGTTGCCAGGTAACAGGAAGGCAACGTCGTGGGGAGCCTTCTTTGGCAGATATGGATAAATGGGCACAGCAGGGAATGGAGCCTCCCTGGAGGAGAACGTGGCAATGTCTGGTATAAGGGTTCTGAGTCAGAAATGGGATATAAAACCCAAGAAGGAGGGGTTGGGGAGCCATTACAGCTCAAGGGAATGTTAAGGAGGAGCTGGTCCGTGCCCTCCATCAGGAGCCGAGACTCAGCACTACTAGGAAGCCGCTGGCCCAAGGTCATGCTATTCAGAGTCAGGGCCACTGGAAGAGAATGAAGCAGGATCTGGGGCTCTCACTGAATATGATAGAAGCCTCATAAGGCACAAGTAATCCCAATCACCAAGTGCGGCAAGTTTAACAATAACCTCCATGGCTGTGCATTTGGAAGGAGCTCTGTGGTGCTGCCCTGATCACTACGGACCTTTCCCTCCCCTTCCCATCCTGGCCCTCGGGGAGGGAGCATCCAGAGAGATGAGAAGGAATGACGGTGACGTCATGGGGCGGGGAACGTGAATTCCAAAGGGTCACTGGGCTGAACAGATGGCCGGCAGATATTGGTTTTAACTCACACATGGCTGAGTAAATAATGTTTAAGTTTTTCTCGCCAGCCTGGGGAGCCGACAGATCGCACTGAGTGGAGGTACCTCCACCTCCCGCCCGCATCATCTGCTCTTCCCGGGGTTTTCATTTCCTACCCTGTTTGTGCTTTAGAGCATGGCTGGCTGGTCAGGAAGCCAGTGCCCTTGGAGGCAGGAGCCTGTGTGAGGAAAGAGGGAGGGAGAGGGTGGAATGGGGTGGAAGCCAGCCCTTTATTGCAGTGTGTGCCTGGGTAGTACCTGTCAGTCAAAATCACCATCACGGGTGTCTTGGGTAAATTTCCTGTGGTAGGGGGAGCTGGTCATGTTTTAATCCTTGATAACAAAGAAGGTGGCATGACTATACACCCCTTGGTCTGCCTGTCAAGACTGGTTCTCTGTCCACAGATCAAAGAGCTGGGTCTGGTGGAACATCAAGGTGGGACTGAGATTTTATCCTGAAGTGGCCACTCACTGGCCTTTGGCAATTCTCTTAACTCTGCTGAGCCTCAGTTTCCCCATGCATCCAATGAGGTTGTTGGCATTATCCTGAGTATCCTCATGGGGAAGAAATATTTGAATGAATCCTGCCTGTAGGAATGGAAAATAAGAACGCAGATGTACATGGTAGACAGGCCCAAATTTGCTGGCACAGCAGAAATGGATTCACACAATTATTTTTGAGCTCCTACTCCATCAGGCTTGGGATGAAGAAATGAATAAGGCATGAGCACCACCCACAAGGGGCTCTTCTGAGTGGGGAGACGAATAAGAGAATAAGACTACAGAAGTGTCCTTGTGGTGGTTATCAGTGTGGCTCTGGGGTCAGACTGCCTGAGTTCACACTCCTGTCTGTCACCTAAAAGCTGTGTGACCTTGGGCTGATATCCTTTGTGCCTTAGCTCCCTAATCTGTAAAATGGGCATCTTAATAGTAACTATCTCACTGGGATATGGTGAGACAAAGAAAATGCAAGCAAAGTAAGTAACATGGGGCCCTGACCTACCCAGGGCAAAGACTCAACAAATGGCAGCTGCTGTTACTACCAAGTCTGTGAGAGCAGTAGCCCAGGATCCCTGGGCACACAGGGAGAAAGACTCAGCCCAGCCTTGAGGGTGAGGTCCGCGAGGGCTGTGACAGCAGGATCTCAGTTGAGTCCTGAAGGCCAATTTAAGGGTCGACTGGGAGACTGGGTGGTGGCTCATCCCTATTGTCCCAGCACTTGGGAAGCCAAGATGGGCAGATTTCTTGAGTCCAGGTGTTCGAGACGGGCCTGAACAACATGGTGAAACCCTGGCTCTACAAAAAATACAAAAAAAAAAAATAGCTGGGTGTGGTGGTGCGTGGAGTCCCAGCTACTTGAGAGGCTGAGGCAGGAGGATCGCTTGAGCCTGGTGAGTCAAGGCTGCAATGAGCTGTGATCATGCCACTGCACTCTAGCCTGTGCAACAGAGTGAAATCCTGCCAAAAACAAAAACAAAAAAAAAAGGAGTTGACTAAGGAAAACGCAAAATTGTTCAGCAAATAGTAAAAATGAACAACACAGCTAAATCTCTGCTGCTTACAACTCTCATTTTAGACCAAGGGCCTGCAAATTTTTCTAGAAAGGGTCAGGTAGTAAATATTTGAGGCTTTGCAGCCCATACGGTCTCTGTCACAACACTCAATTCTGCTACTGCGGACGTGTGAAAGCAGCCACAGACAATACAGAAACAAATGAGCACGGTTGTGCTCCAGGAAAACTGTAATTTTGAACACTGAAATCCGAAGAGCATATCATTTCTATGGCATGAAATATGACTTTTTCTTTTTTTAACATTTAAAGATAAAAACCATTCTTACCTCTTGGGCCATACAAAAATAGGCAGTGGGCTGGATGTGTCTGATTTGTCCCATGGGTCATGGTTTGCGGATCCTCGTTCAAAAGTAGCAACGGGAAAGGAATCAATAGAAACGTGACAATTTTGGGTCATGGCCATGACACAGGACAATGGCGCAGTGTGTTGTGACACAATCATGAGGGTGAAGGTACCGATGTAGTTAAGGCGGCTGTGACTCTGTGAGGAGATAAAATCTGGGCTGAAATCAGAATATCAGCTAACACTAAATACTGCAAAGTCTAAACGGAAGTAGGACCCAGTCAAAGATGGGCTCAGAGCTTTGACATGTTAAGGGCAGAAAGACGGTCAGTGTGACTGGAATGTAGGACTTGTGGGGGGAGGGGAGGAACTCACTGGTAAAGAGAAGGAAGATCCTGCAAAATGGATTGTGAGAGCTTGAGTTTATAAGAACGTACATGTGATTAATTCAATATATGTGGAACTGGCCTTGGTTTGATTGAAGGAAAATATTTGAAAAGGGATTCACTATGTAAATACCTTTTGTGATTTCTTTCAATATGTAGGGACAAAGGGAGGGAATGTATTGAAGCATGTGGAATCGTTGAATCAGTGTTGGGCATTATTATCTACCAGCCCTAATGAGTCTATTTCTTCCGCAGAGCCTGGGACCAGGCGGGGTCTCCAGCGCCCCCAGGAAGAGGACATGCGTGCCTTCTTGCATGTATTTAATGAGTTGATTCCCCCAGCACAGTGGAAATGCTGGCTCTCTGCAGCCAGAGCCCTGTGTACCCGATTACGTTAAGCTCTGCCTTGGCTTTTGGGTGTCTTCACCAAAATAAAGTCGAAATAGAATTGGTCAAAATGTCAGTTCCCAAGAAGGGGAGATTGGCACTGATGTCTTGGTGATGACATGGGTGCTGGCCCTCTTCCCCGTGTGTCCCCCTCCCTGACCTTGCTGCTTTGGCAGGATGCCTGAGAAAGAATTTTTGTAATAAAATATTTCGTCAAAAAGGCTTTTCTGCATATCGCTGGACTAAGGAAGGGGACGAGTGGAGACCGTGCTTGGGCAGTTGTGCCAGATGAACCTCTAGATTCTGAGAATAATCTGATTCCCACTTCTCCCACTACACAGACACATCACATACACACGCACACACACGCAACACATGCACACCACACACAGGCATGCACATGCACACAGCACACACATGCACCAAGTGCACACTGCACACATGGGCACACACCATATACACTCATGCACACATAGCTGCACATCACACACACCACACACACACACCACAACACCACACACACACCACACTCATACAACACATACATGCACCATGCATGCAGTACACATGCACACATTCCATATACGCCCCCCATACATACCTGCACCACACATATTACACCAGCACACAGACACACGCACCATATGCACACCTCACACATACCCACACACAAACCACACACACATGCACCCACATGTATGCCACACATACACATAATACACCACACACACATGCACACCACACACAACGCACACTACATGCATACCATGCATGCTCCCACCATACACACACACAAACACACACACACACACACACACTGCAGGCACAGGAATGTGTGTGCACTCACACACCACTCATATCATTCCAAGCTGAGTGGTTGCACAGCTAGACCCAGTTTGACTTGAGCTTCATCAGTTAAATACATGCTTTTTTTTTTTTTTTTTTTTTTGCCATTCTGCAGCTGTTGCCACCTGCCTAATTTCAATCAATTAGCTTTTACTTAGAAACATTAAATTTCTTAATGCTGCTGCATCAGGCCAATTGTACAGTAAATTCTAAGTGTGAAGGAGACAAATCATTCAAATTTGCCTGCCCATGGAACAAAGCCACCATTAGAGCTACATCTTCTGTCTTCTCAGAAACTCCAGGCATAAAAGAAGAGCTGCTGAGGAGGCTGGGGAGGAGAACTCGGCGCCGAGCTGGGCATCCTGAGGACGGTCATCACACAGCTGGGGCGGGAGTTTGGCTGACTTGCTGTGTGGGCAGGGTGGGCTCCTCTGTGGAGGGCTGGGCAGCAAGGTGGTTTGTGAAGCTAATCACTGGGACAAAGGCAGGTGTGGGAGCTTGAGCAAAGGTGGGGGTGCAGAGAGTGCTGCTGGAGTGTGGAAGAGAGAAGATCCTTAGGAATCTGAGGAGAAGAGTGTGCCACGCCGGGAGCTTCTTCCCCACCCAGGCCCCTCGACCCCGCACTGGCCTCACGTCTCCAGCCATACAACCTCAAGTCAGTCTACAAATAGGGCCTGATCCCAAAGTGGGAAAGGCATGAGATCTTCAGGTTCCATCTAAATGCTGTTCCCTGCTCTGCCGGGCCCAAGAGAGCCCAGCACAGCCCACCACCCTGTCCCTTGCCCACTCTGCCCTGGCCAGGCGACTTAGGGACATTCCCTGGGCACACCCAGCATGTCTTGCCCCAGGCAGAGCCTGTGCTCCTGCTGTTGCCTCTGCCTACGGCGGTTTTCCTGCAGACAGTGTCCTCCCCTCACGTCATCCAAGCCCCTGCTCGTTCCCTAAGAAGCGCATGCCCAGCACCGTGTACAGCATCATCTTCTCACTCACTACACTCTCACTTATTTTTCCACAGCTAAAATGCCACTTCCCATCTGTCTAGTCACTGATAAACCTCCAGGGGCTGAAACAGTGTCCAGCACATAGTAGGTGCTCAATAAATGTTTGTTGACTTGAATAAATGGAATTCTTCAGGCTGGCATCCCAGCCTTCAGTGATAACTGGCCTTTTGCTCTCTGGCTTCGCTTCTCGTTGTTGTGCTCCGACCGAATGGGCCTTCCTTCCATCCACAAACCCGTGCTGCTCCTGCCTGCCCCTAGTGCTTCATGCCTATTGTCCCTGCTCCATCTGCCATGTGAAACACCCTCTCTTCTCCCCATTACACCCCTCAACACACACACACACACACACACACACACGCTTGAGTTTCTCCTCTGGAAAGCCTTCCTTGATCACACCAACCTCCAGGAAAGATTTCTTCTTCTGAGCTTTGGTACCATGAACTCACCACCTCAGAGGATCTCATGGCTGATTTGTCACTGGACCCACCCCGGAACCTTCAACAGTCCAGATCCTAGCACCCTCTCCTTGAGACTTGGACTCAGGGAGGCAGAGTAGGTCTTGGGCGTTGGTAGTTTTTTTTTTTTTTTTTTTTTTTTTTGAGACGGAGTCTTGCTCTGTTGCCAGGCTGGAGTGCCGTGGCAAAATATAGGCTCATTGCAACCTCTGCCTCCTGGGTTCAAGCAATTCTTCTGCCTCAGCCTCCCGAGTAGGAGTAGCTGGGACCACAGGCATGTGCCACCATGCCCAGCTATTTTTTGTATTTTTACTAGAGATGGAATTTCACCATGTTGGCCAGGATGATCTCAATCTCTTGACCTCATGATCCACCCACCTCGGCCTCCCAAAGTACTAGGATTACAGGCATGAGCCACCGCGCCCAGCTTGGGCTTTGGTAGTTTTTAAGCTTTCCTGGTAGATCTCATTGTCAGTAGGGTTTAGGGCGCTGGTCTAGCTGTTTTGCTTAGTTGTCAGCTGGTTTTGCTTGGTTGCCAGATCATTTTTTACTCTCTCATTAAGACAATAAGTGGCTGGAAGACCACCTCTGTTATCTGCTCCCACCTAACATCCAACACATATGAGCAAACTGTAAGTGCTCCTTTAAGAAAACACAGGTCACAGGGAGCCAGAAGGAGCCTCCTCAATGTGGAGGACCCAGATGCTGGGGACAGCACCATCAAGAGGCAAACGTGGTATGCGGAGCTGAATAGCCTTGGTGTTGAGTTCTAACTTTCACACTTATGGGCGGGATAACTTTTAGCAACCCTAATCTTCTCTTCTTCTGTCATGGAATGGGGATGGTAGTAGCCTCTCTCTCATGGGATTGTGGTGAGAATTTGGTACTATTAAGGATATTGCTTGGCATAGTGCCCAGTGTGCAATAAGTGCTCAATGAATGGGAGCCACTCTTCTGTTGCTAAAAAAAGGTTTTTGCAAAGAGGCAGAGGGCTCTGAGCCCCTCCATGTCTGTCCAGAGCTGACTCAGCAGCAACACTGGATGCTGCACTGTTAGCTCAGCTCAGCTGCTCCATTTCTCCTCGACCCACTCCTCCAACCCCAATGCAGGTTGGGGGTCCAACTGGGGCAGCTGCAGAAGTGTGCCCCCTGCCTGCATTCCCTCCCAGGCCTCCACCCCCACCCCTCCTGCCAATCATGCCACATGGCCACCTCCCCCCACACAAGGAGCCTGGCTGTGCCGCAGCCTCACAGCACATGCAGGGCTCACACATGCTCACCCGGCCGCCCGGCCTGCAGGTCCATGTGCTGCCATGGCTTGGTGCCCAGTCCAAGGCACAGCTAGGCCAGTGCACAGCCTGGCAGATGGCAGCAGGGTGGGGGCAGGAGGAGAGTGAGAGCTCCTGCTGGTGCTTGAGGTGAGGATTGGGGTGGAGGCGTCCGTCCGCAGAAGGAGGGAGGGAAGCTTGGCCGGCAGGCAGGAGATGCCGTCATGGCTTGTGTCTGTGCAGTGGATTCCCACACTGTGGCTCCTGGCTGGGTTTTCCCGGAGGCCTGGCTCAACCCAGGCCTGCTCATGACATCAAGGCCATCAGCTGGTGAGCTGAAGCCTGCAGATAAGGACAATTCTGGGAGTGAGCATCCAGGGATGCTGCCTTCCCTTGCTTTCACGTCTGGAACCCATCTCCCTCCCAGTTCAATTCAATCAAACTCAGCAATGACTTTGAGAGTGTCCGCTCTAGCTCCAGGTGCCAGGAACCAGTGTGCTGTCCATCAGAAGAGCTGAACTGAAATCAGGGCACTGGGGACTGGTCCCAGCCTTGTCACTGGACAAGCTGTGCTTCAGCCTCTCGGAGCCCTGGCTGACACGCCTGGGGAGGGGTGGTGGTTGGAGTGATGGTTAAGGAAGATGATAGATGTTCATGGCCTTGAAAAACTGCAGGGTGCTTTAGAAATGGTAGATTCACTGCATGTCTTTAAGGAGAGAAGCAGGAAACACAAATGTAGAGCAGCATCTCGTGTGTGGAGGTGGGGAGGGATGTGCCATGTGGGTAGAGCTGAGAGAACTCAAAGAGGGAGGGGAGAATTCTTACAGAGACCATTTGGCAGGGTCGCCATGGTCTTGGGTTCCAGTTAGACATACCTGTGTTTCCAGTTTGGGCTTTGCCATGCAGCAGCCACGGGACGGTTAGAAAATCAACTGACTTCTCTGGGCATTGCTGTTTTCAGCCGAAAAACGGGATTAGAAGAGTTCTTTCTTCCTGGGATCCTGAGGATTTAATGAAATCAGTAAGCACAGAGCCTGGGACATAGAATAGTATTTTCACCACTGTCACCATTGATAGAGTGTGGATGTCCCCTCCAAATCTCATGGAATGTTGGAGCTGGGGCCTGGTGGGAAGAGTTTGGGTTCATGGGGCCGGATCTCTCATGGCTTGGTGGTCTGGTTGTTTAAAGTGTATGGCACCTCTCCTTACTCTTTCTCTCTCTCTCTTTCTCTGTCTCTCTCTCTCTCTCACGTGCGCACACGCGCGCACCTGCTCCTGCCCTGGCTATGTGACATGTCTGCTGCCACTTTGCCTTCTGCCATAAATAAAAGCTCCCTGAGGCCTCCCTAGAAGCTGAGCAGATACTGGTGCCATGCATATATAGCCTGCAGAATCGTGAGCCAATTAAACCTATTTTCATTATAAATTACCCAGTCTCAGGTATTCCTTATAGCTATGCAAGAATGACCTAATAGGACCATAATTCTAAAAGGACTGCGGAGATTAAGAACTTACCTTCCTCAACAAACCATCCTAATAGTTGACATATCCCATTAACCATTACCAACAACCATGGCTACTACTTGCAGAGCATGATACTGTGCTCACTTTTGGAATTCACGATTGCACTGAACCCTCACTAGAGCCCCAAAGGGTAGGTATACTATTATTCCTTTTACCCAGATGACAAAAAAAGTAGAACCCAAGTTATGTAAGATACTGAAGTCCACATTGTTAGAATTTTGAATGTTGGAGATTTGAGTATAGGTCATCTGACTTTAAGATTCTCAGATTCCCTGACTGTCACTATCTCATTATACTGTCTCCCGCTATGTATAATAGAAGTGCTCCCACATAAACCTCACCTAAGTCCCTGAAACTAGCGGTGGTGCAAGTTTCTCCAGAGAATGGGCACTGGGCCACCTATTAGGCATCTCGTTCCCCAGAGTCCCCAAAGGAGAGAGAGAGGAGGTGGGTGCTCCTTTCTCCCTGTGGCTACACAGCCCACGTGACCGGGCCCCTCTGCACTTGCCAACTTCTACCCTCCTTTCCCATTTACCCCCTCCAGCCCCCTGGCCACCTTGCTGTAGCTTGGACTCTATGCCATTCCCAGCAGCTCCTCCCAGCACGGGGCCTCTGTCCTCATTGTCCCCTCCAGGGGTACTTCCTCCAGTGCTCACGGGCTGGTCTGCATCTTGTTCTCTGCATGTGTCAGCTCCTCAGAGGGCTTCCCTGACACCACCCCCTTCTACATTGCCCCTCACAGGGCCACCATGTCCCTTAGCTCTGAAAAGATCTCCTCCATCCATTCCCTTGCTTTCCAGCCATCTCCCTGCAGGAGAATGGGAGCTCTTGAGGGAGGGGAAGGTTCTTGTTCACCTGTGGGCCGAGAGTTGTCTCCCCAGCACCAGGCAGAGTGCTTGGCACAAAGTCAGTGCTCAATGAGGCCTCGTTGCTGACTGTGTGAGGCCTTGGGAATGGAGGGCAGCAGGCAGGGATGGGGGATATGTGCCACCCTCCATCCAGTGCAGTCCCCCAGGAGAGCTCTGGATCTGGCTGCAGAAAGGAAGCTGAGAGGAAAGACAGCTGCCTGCACCGCTCCCTCCTGCCTTCTCTGATGACAGAGCTCAAAGTCTGGGTCAGTGTGACCTGGGAATGAGGAGGAGAAACGCTTCTGCAGAAAAAGTCTCTTCTGATGGGAGTTGTCACTGAGTCACCACTCTTCCAGATATTCCTGCAGAATTCCCAGAACTCAGGAAATGAACCCCACCAAGGGCCAGGGCCACTGTTTGAGCCCCAGAGCCCCTCCTCTTTGGTCTGGGCAGGCACCAGTGGGGTTGATTTTTGAGGCCCCAAATTGATTCTCCCACCTAAATACCATCTCTGGCCCCTGGGGACACGTCCTCCTCAAAGGCCTTTCTATCGAAATTATGTACTCACTGCACTGGAAGCCAGAGAGAAACAGGGGCTCTCTGGTGATATTAAAGAGTCCTCAAGCCTAAGGATGCAACTTCGGATCCCAACTATTCTCCCGCACAGCAAGACCCCGTCCTGCCCAGCATGGGTGTGAGAAGCATGGGGGCCTGCAGTGTTCTCACCATGTCCTGCCTTTCTGAATCACTGCTGGCTCAGAATTAGGCTCAGGAGACCCACATGGAACTATAAGTCATCTTACTTTGTACTCAGATGGTTCTCTGCCTCCTTTAATTCTTCTCCCTCCACGCTTCTCGTCTGCTCCTGAATAACCCTGCCATAAAGCATAGATTCTAATTAGTAGCTGTGTGACTTTGGACAAATGACTTCACCTCTCTGTGCCTCAGTTTCCTCACTATTAAGTAGCAATAATAATAATGATACCTACATCATAGAATTGTGATGATTTAATTTGATAATGCGTGAAATGTGCTTAGAACAGTGCCTAACAAAGAGTAAGCACTTAATACATTATTCTTGCTGTTACTGCTTTTAGTTAAGGAAATGACATCTACTGTAATAAATAAATCCCAGAATCTCAGTGGCTGAACAAAGTAAAGTTTGTCTCTTGCTTACATCACAGTCCACAGCAGGAGTCCCCTCTATGCAATGATTCAGGGATAGAGGCTGTTTACATGGTATACCTACAGCCTCGGAATCCATTTATTCAGTTGTTGAGAGGAGAAAGAAAATGGACCATCTCACATGGGAGAGTTGGGGAAGCCAGGTCTGGAAGTGCATATTACTCCCACCCACTGTTCCCTTGGTGGAAACTCAGTCACATGGTCTTGCCTAACTGCAGAGAATGCTGGGCAGCATAGTCTAGCTGAGTGCTCAGGAGGAAGAGGAGTGGCTTGTGGACAACTGTTCTCCATCACAGTTATTTTTTGTTGTTGTTGTTATTGTTATCATGCAATACTTACACTCAGAAACTATTCCACAACACCCCCACATCCACAGATACAGCCCTCACACTGCCCTCCCTCTCTACTCGACGCTTGCTTCTCTCCAGTACATACCTGCTCCAACCTTATCACCTGTGTACCTGATGAGGCTACAAACATGTGAATTGAGACAGGAATATAGAAGCCACTTCTCTGTGACTGCATTTCATTGTGGGCAAAAGCCATGTCAAATCTGTCTTTGCGTTGCCGCCTCCTAACATCGCTCCGGGATTATAGTTAGTAGCTAAGAAACGATAATAGATTAAACCAAGGTCCTCATTCCAAAGATATTCTGAACTATTCAACAACTGATCTGGCTGGTATAACCATGGAAACAAATAGCACTGACCCTCAGCTCCAGCATCAGGGGAACATTTGGGAAGAGTGGGACTGGAGTGAACTGGCAACAGCTGCTACTTAGTGCTCACTGATCATGCCCATTTAGGAGCCAAGTGTTCCCAGATCTTCGTTTTTAAAGCAAGAATGTGGTATTTTTATGTGTAATCTCTTGGCTTTTTAAATGTAAATTTAACAATGCTTTAGACACAGTATGCTAAAAACAATTGCAAAAATACAGTGTGTGTGGTGGGGGTGGGGGGGGGGGAAGAAAGCCTATCATGGGGGCCGAACAGAACACACCTTTAGGGCAACCAACCCAAAGCTGTCGTTTGCAACCTCTTCTCTAAACCGTATCTACACATGTAGTTGGAGAAATAACATACCAATTTTATTGGCCAAAGTTGCTCTATATGAAACAAAACAGGCAAAACAAGGAATCCAAGAAACAAAACAGGCAAAACAAGGAATCCAAGAACGTTGGATATTTCTTGAATATCTTTTTCAGCTCTTCAGAAGTCAACATTTTCAGTAAATAATCACTTTTCCTTCCAACTTATGAGAGCTGTATTAGTCAGAGTTTACCAGGGAAATAGAACCAACAGGATATGTATACATATATACATGAATACACACACACACACACACACACACACATATATACGCACATATATATATACACGTGCACACACACACAGATGCAAAGAAATTTATTACTAAAAATTGGCTCATGTAACTGTGGAGCCTGAGAAGTCCCAAGATCAGCAGCTAGCAAGCTAGAGACCCAGAGAGCTGATGTCTAGCTCTAGTACCAAAGCCAGCAGGATCAAGACCCAAGAAGAGCTGAGGTCGGATGCAGGGGCTCCTGCCTATAAACCTAGCACTTTGGGAGGCTGAGGCAGGAGGATTGCTTGAGGCTAAGAGTTTGAGATTGACCTGGGCAACATAGTGAGACCCCCATCTCTTAAAAAAAAAGTAAGTAATTTTTTTTAATGGCTAGACACAGTGACTCACACGTGTAACCCCTGGACTTTGGGAGGCTAAGGCAGGAGGATCGCTTCAGCCCAAAAGTTCAAGACCAGTCTGGGCAATATAGTGAGACCTTATCTGTACAAAAAATCCTAAAAACTTAGCCAAGTGTGGTGGTGCACACCTGTAGTCCCAGCTACTCAGGAGGCTGAGGTAGGAGGCTCACTTGAGCTGGAGAGGCAGAGGTTACAATGAGCTGTGACTGCGCCACCGCACTCCAGCCTGAGTGACAGAGCAAGACTCTGTCTTGAGACCCTGCCTCAAACAAAATAAAAGAGAAGCACTGATGTCTCAGTTCAAGTCCTAAGGTGGGAAAAGACCAATGTCCCAGCTCTAAGCAGTGAAGCAGAAGGATTTCCATCTTACTCAGCCTTTTTGTTTTATCAAGGTCTTCAATTACCTGGATAAAACCTACACATATAGGAAAAGGCAGTTTGCTTTGTCAAGTTTACTGATCCTGATGTTAATCTTATTCATAAACACGCTCACAGACACACTCAGAATACTGTTTGACCAGGTGTCTGGGGACCCGTAGTCAAACTGACACATAAAACCAGCCATCACAGAGACCCCACCCCCGCACCCAAGACTCCTTCCTACCTCACATAACTGCAAATGTGGAGATACTGCAGTGCAGCCCCATGGTCTGAGTTCTAATCTCAGCTCTGCCACCAAATTGCTTTGTGACCGCCAGGTAAGTCTCCCAATCTCTGTTCCCATTGTTCATACCTGTGACGTGAGAGTTGGATTCCATGACCCATAAGGTCTTTTTTAACAGCAGTTCCTGCCTTACAAACTTGGAATCAAAGCAGACAACATTTGCCAGGCGCATTGCTTGTGACTTTATTGAGTAATTTGTACAAAACCTCTAAGAATAATTTATTCACCCGGTGGTATGAGACTAGGGGAAAAAAATCAATAGAACGATGTCTCAGTCATTTTTTAATTTTCTAAGCCATGGAGAGATTTTGTTCCATTTCAGAGTACTCACAGACACCTTACCCAACAATGTGTCTTCATGGCCAACTTTCAAGAATGCCTAAAGAGATTCATTTCAGGGACTGAAAACCCTCACTTCACCCTGAATCCACAGCAAAGAGCCCTCTTAGGGAACAAACTTTCCTAGAGTTTTTTTCATGACACTTGAGACATTACTGGAGAAACGAGGCGGAAGACGGTTTGGAAGGAAAGCAACATTCCCTGTCTCTCAGACTCATCTCAAAGTCATTCCGGGAATAAATTTAAAGGCCTCTTATCTCAAATTCAATTGCCTTAAGTTGTTGTTGCTTCAACAACTTAGAGTTGTTACACTCACTTCTCTTCCATCAAGGTAATGGGCAGACCGACACTCGGCTTAAACAGACACATTGCAACAGTTGACTGCAAAGAATATATACGGACCTTTGGCAAAAAGTGGAGCTCATCACCAATCCTGGAGAAGTGCAGGAGCTTCTTCTGTTTCTTGGTCCTCATAAGCCAGGTAAGAAGCAAATAGAGAGGAAAAATCTTAGATGACGAACTGGATCTAGCTCTCACCCCGTCACTGATCGTGCTTATATTAGTTCATTCTCACACTGCTATAAAGAACTACCTGAGACTGGGTAATTTATAAAGAAAAGAGGATTAATTGACTCATAGTTCTGCAGGCTTTACAGAAGGCACGGCTGGGGAGGCCTCAGGAAACTTACAGTGTTGAAGGCAGGCAAAGGGGAAGCCAGCACATCTTACGTGGTAGGAGCAGGAGGAAGAGAGAATTAAGGGAGAAGTGTTACACACTTTCAAACAACCAGATCTTGTGATAAGTCACTATCATACGAACAGCAAGGAGGAAGTCTGCCCCGATGATTCAATCACCTCCCACCAGGCCTCTCCTCCAACATGTAGGGATTACAGTTCACCATGAAATCTGGGTGGAGACACAGAGCCAAACCATACCAAGGCTTGAGTAGGAGACTTAGCCTCTTCAAGCCTCAGTTTACTCATCTGTAAAAGGAGAATCACACTCTCTACTTTCTTCATGGAGTTATGTCAGGACCCCATAAGCTAACATCTGTACCTGGTAGGTTTTCTGCTTGCAAGCAATAAAAATCAACGCTAGCTGCCTTGACAAAAATGGATCTACTGGAAGCCGAAAAGACGCCTGCAGGGTCCACAGAACCCTGTAAAACCAGGAGTGGACATGGACAGAGCCATTGGCTCTTATGCCAGATACCACACCTGCTGAGTCTCAGCTCCAGATCCGCTCTTCTCTCTCTGCTCTCCAATGCAGGGATTGGGATGTTCCAAACCACATTTCCGTGATGACCCCCACCCGTTCCCCCTAACTTGTCTTAAATTTCCTTCTGTTTTGCTTAAGATCACCTGTCATTGGATTTCAGGCCCCTTGTAAATCTAGGATGACATCATCTCGAGATCTTCACTTGATTGCATCTGCAAAGACCCTTCTTCAAATAAGGTCATATTCATAGCTTCTAGATGAACATATCTTTTGGGGGCTACCATTCAACCTACTACAAGTAATGATGCTTCTTACACTTTTCTAACAAGTTGTTCAATCCTTCACCTTTGTGACTGGTAGAAGAGTTAGTCTCTTCCTCTTAAAGTCCCCACCAATCATGAATTGTCCAGGATTTCTGGGGATTTAATGCAGTCCAGAGGGAATAGAAGGTCAATCCAGTGCTCCGCATGGAGAAAACTCTGTAGAAGGATGCGAGTGCCACTGCTATGGGCCATCCAACACTGTTGAGCAGAATGCCGGCCAGCTGCTGCTACTATCTCTTCCTAGTCTGGATCACTGCAGAGGCCATCTTGTTCTTAAGGGAGAGACAGCAATATCATTCCTTCAGTGCCAAGCTTGGCCCGGGGGTCCCTAGAATTGACATGCAGGAGTGCAGTTCATTTTTCTTCTTCCTGGTCCCCTACGAGCTTGAGGGATTTAGGCAGCTCCAGGGATGCTGGGTCAGCACTGGATCCATTTCTTACCTCCTCTCTGTACTAGGGGCAGCAACCCCTACCTCCCAGGGATCCTCCTCTATAGAACAAGCAGGGTAAACAAAGAAGGCAAACCTTCTTCACCCTCAAAGCACCAAGGGTCTGATTATATAACTCTCCTTCCCCAGAAACTGGGCCACAGCCCTTCCTCCAGAATGAGGGTCCCAAGTGCGTCAAAGAGACATGGAACATCTACTTTTTGGAGGACGGGGAAGATGACTTTCAACAATTCCAGGGTGATTTTCTGGCTCTGAATTGAGGAAGGAAATCCTGCTCATTTAATTTCTGGCAGCGCATACCTTCTAGTGATTACCTGCTATTATGTGAAAAATCAAATTGCAAATATAGCACAAAGAGTATGATCCTATTTCAGGTAAATAGGTGTAGATCTTAGAACGATATCCGCTAAATTATTTACAGCATTCCTCTGTAGATGATGGGATGGCAGACCATTTTTATTTTCATCATTCTCTTATCTGCATTTTCTAAGTTTTCTCCTATAAGCATATATCACTTTTGTAATAAGATTTTTAAGGTTACATAAAAAATAATACTAGCACCTTGCAGTCACATAATGCTTTGCTGCATCTCACAGCTCTAATCTAATTTCCTATCTGTGAGGTCAGAAGGGCAGGTATTTTTATCCCTCTTTTATAGATGAGGATTCTGAGGAGCAGGGAGTGTGAGATATGACGTGCCCAAGGTCTGAGAGCAAATCCGGGACCAGGACCCAGGCAGGGCTGTGAGCTCTTAGTTTGTGTGGCTTTGCACGTGCCTGGAGTCAGCCAGCTGCAGCTAGGAATACTCAAAGAAGGACCCAGAAACCATGACTGTGTAAGATCAAGATGCAACAGGACCCAAGGCAGCAATGACCCTGGCTTTGGCCAGTTAAGAAAGGAAAGGCAGGAGCAAGAAACTATAGAACTATGGGATAAGCATGTCTCTTGTTTCCGAATCTCCAAAAAGGGAAGGAGGTCCCTGCACTCAGCAGCAGGGAGCAGAGTGGGTGTCTGGGGAAGGAGGGTTGTATAGTGATCACCTCAGGGAAAGATGAGCCCGAGGTGTGAGCTGATCTCAGAGGGAAGCCTTTCAGTTATCACGCAAGTTTAGAGACAACTCTGAGACCACTGCCTCCTGGGTCCATCTGACATCTGAGAAAGGACAGGTAAAGACTGTCCTCCCCACATGCACCTCCCAGTTCTTCCTTAAGGGAACGAGTTGAAGACGGATGAGAGGGCTTACAGTTCTCAAAATGCTGTGTGTGGACACACAGTGCCAGCCTCAGGACAGCCTCTCCCTAAAGGCCTGCTGAATTCATGAAATCTATTACCCAAACAGACAGCACCTGCCATGAGACAGGCATGATATGTTGTCACCTCCATTTTGCCAGCAAGGAAACTGTGGCCCAGGCCATAGCATGCTCAAGTTCACCCTGGTGAGTATTCAGGTGGGAACTCTGTACCTGTGTTCCTGTCTGCTGATTCAGCCTGCTCTCTGCTCCACACATGGGGCTACCTCTCAGAGGGCCACTTCAGAGACACCTGCGCTTGCTCTTTTGCTACTAAATTGTCCTGAGGCAACATCACAAAAACATTACAGAAAATGACTCCAACTGCACTAATTAACTCCCAGGGACACAGCACTCCTCGCAACCCCGAAACCACTCCAGGCTCTGAGTTATGCCACAGCGGGTGTGGGAAGAGAAGACAGGACAGAGTTCAAGGCAAAGTTCTGATGGGATGCGGACGAACAGGAGACAGACGGCGTGTCTGGATGATTGCTGTTTTGATTCGAAATTGTTTCATTGCAAGTGAGAGGAACCCGGCTCAAATCTGCTCAGGTAGAAAGGAGAATGTCTGCGAAGGATGGGAGAGGAACCTCCTGCAATGTGGTAGGGCTTCCACTGGTCTGCAAGCTGGGTCAGGGATCAGGGATCAGGGAGTGACCATATCCAGGACTCACATGCCCTTTCCCACCGTGTATTTCACTTTCTCTTGCATGCGTTGTTGATTTTATTATTTCTTACTGCAGACCAGCTTCCTCCACCTAAGGGGTGACTCGGTACTGAGAAGTTCTTGCGGCTGGGATCAGCAGAGAAGAGATGGACTTCTCCCCTTAGATCTACTGTAAAAATAAATAAATAGCAACAACAACAAAAAGGTGAGTAATACGATTTGCTTTTTCTGGAATCAGATGCTAAACCCTTGGCAAGTCATCACAGCCAGGACAACAGAGTCACACTCAGTGAATATGGTTACAGGGCCCACATCCGCGAGGCTGGGAACATCCAAAGAAGAAGAGCTGTCGTTTGTCTTCTGGTTGGCTTTCTCTTGTTTGGAGAGCAGCTCTGTGTAAGGATCCCTGCTGGGTTCTTTTGCACATGAGTTCATCTGTTTTCACATCTACTCCACTGAGTACCCCATCATCACCCCTTTGAACAGAGAGAAAGCTGAGACCCAGACAGGTTGAGTTACTTGCTCAGGTTATGCAATCGGTGATGGATCCGAGATGTAAATTCATTTCTTCTGAGCTCCAAAACATCTTCCCTTTCCTACACCATATTGTCTCTTTAATAGGCATTTAAAGAGCACGTACTGTGTGCAAAATCCTGGAAGGCACACATAGATAATCCAAACCGAGGCTTGTCTGTCTAGAGTCCATTTGAGATGACCTTACTCATTCTCAAGAACATGTAACAGCAGCAGAGGAGTTAATAAACATGGTACCAGGTGCCACATAGTGGAGGGAGGGAAAGGAAATATGCACTTATTGAGTACTGACTGTATGCCAGGCCCTGTACTAAACATTTTCGTGTTTCCCCTCTAGACCTGTACCATCCAATAGAGTAACCACTAGTCATGTGCGACTATTTAAAATGAAAATATACTTCCTGTCACTAGCACAATTCAAATGCTCAGTAGCCACATTGGCTAGTGCCTACCATATTGGACATCACAGATAAGTATTCCCATCACCACAGAACGTTCTACTGGACATCACTGGCTTAGACTGGGAGCTCCATGAGGGCAGGCACTGGACTTGCTCTCTGCTCTACATTTTATGCCCGGCACTTCCAGAGTACCTGTCACATGCTGGGCACTCAGTAGTTAATGCATGAATGAATGAACGAATATGTATACACACACATATGTATATATTTAGATTCAAAGACCACTTCTGGCCAGGCACAGTGGCTCATGCCTGTAATCCCAACACATTGGGAGGCCAAGGCAAGCAGATCACTTGAGCCCAAGAGTTTGAGACAAGCCTGGACAATATGGTGGAACCCCATCTCTACAGAAAAATACAAAAATTATCTAAGCATGGTGTCATGTGCCTGTGGTCCCAGCCACTCAGGAGGCTGAGATGGAGGATCACCTGAGCCCAAGAAGTGGATGGAGTGAGTTGTGATTGTGCCACTGTGCTCCAGCCTGGGTGACAGAGTGAAACCCTGTCTCAAAAAAAAAAAAAAAAAAAAAAGGCAACTTCCATTAGAAGACTTACTATATAATTAAGTATAACTTACTGTTAAAATACAAAAAAAAAAAAAAAAAAAAAAGGCAATGGGATAGGCCGGGCGTCTCTTCAGGCAGTGCATTTTGTGGGCAGGGTGGAGCTGCAGAGG